>VDFB02392008.1:49614-80171 GCA_007258455.2 Sequoia sempervirens | reverse complement strand
GCTATCATGATTCCATCATAACAAGAGAGCTATAGCTCTGCCAACATTTATTAGCTGATTTCTTTAACAACACGCCTCACGGGAGGTATCACTTCGTGAAATGAATGTTTGCAGATTATGAGTGGAATAGATTTGTTTAAAACGCTTTACAACTTCAAGCACATGCAATTTGTAGATGTAAGGCCATGCAACAGGTTTGAAGCACAATTCCAAACCTCTTTATCAGTTGCCCTATCCTTGCAGTTTGGGCTAGAATGGGGACTATGGATTAAGGAGTGGATGCCAATGGAAGAAAAATAAATAAATAAATAAAGTACGCAGTCACCATAATGAATTTACCGAAGGTAATGGAAAGCAGATGTCAGGCGTGAGATCCAGTTCACAGATTGCTTGTGCCATATAAGTATAAGCAGCTTCTGACAAATTTGACGCTATGCATTGATTTCACATTAAGGACAAATGGATTTGTTGAAAAGACTTTAAAAACTACGATGCAATGCAAATGGCAGATTATAAGTGTTTTAAACAGAATGCAACTGGCTGTTGTAGAAGTCATGTCTCTATACTCTGACAGTGAGGTGAGGTTGCCGTTATAAATAATCCAACTACCCGTTGGTAGACTCGAATTGCTTACATAAGTAGGGCTCACATTTAAAATGACATGGCCACCATCTGAATAAAACTATCGAGCACGCAGAAGAGTCGATACCACTATCAGATTGATTTCCAGCAACATTTTATTGGTGGCACTTGACACATCAAAATTCCTCACCTACGCCTAACAAACACACTAGCTTGTATTTAATATCCTCGTGGAAAGTTCACAATTGTCATGTCTCGAGCTCAAAGTGGATTAGCTCTAACAGCCCGATTAGGTGACATTATTGTCAATCCACGGGATTTTTTTTTTTTATTATTTTTTTTTTTTTTTTTTTTTAACCAACACGGCTTAACAATATAATGCTCTTTAAGGTAAACAATTTCACCAATAGAGTTTCAACTGCCCAGCATTTACTTTAGGGTATTTTTTTCTATTGTCATACTGCTACAAGAAAGACTCAACAGAAAATCTCACTTTTGATTCTTTATGGAGTCTTTTCTCGCCAAGGTGAATGTTAATGTTTTCGAAAGCTATTCTAATCCCTCCCAAGGTAGATGCCTATTGCATTTCTCTACATTCTACTACTTCCAGCTGATTGCTTGAGGGACGTTAAACCTATTACATTATGTGGTGGTCGGCGCTCCTGCATCAAAGATGATTACTAGATATGCAATCTTGTAGATATTATTTCATTTCCTTATACTGTATTGTTAATGCAGGATACATAGGTGGACAAGGTCGAATTAGTCTTGATACACATTAAGCCATTCATCATGAGGGGCTTGCTTTGGATAAAAACATCCAGTTTACGTTGCTACTGTTACAGTCAACTTCACCCATCATAATTTTCCAGATCCCGTATCACATACAGCATGTTCTTGTTTGTTTGTTTTTTTTTGTTTTTTATTTTATTCTATCCTAACCATATGTATGAATTCAAATTTAGCAAGAAATGAAAATAAGTCTACTCTATCTTCGTTTTCTTTTTCTTTCTCTTTTTTTTTTTTCCCTTTCTCTCCCCTGTAAAACCACAAATCTCTGAATAAAAAAAAAATACACTAAACACTGTTTTAGCGAACACAAAGGAACTATGTGCATGAATACCCGATTGATTTATAACCATAACCATTCTACTTTATTATTCTGATAATGAGTTGGGATAATGGATTTTTTGGTGTCTGTTTCAGAGCAGAAATATGTTAGTTGCATCATTATTACAACATAAGCACGATGGAACTCATGTCCACTTGTTTCTAGGAAAACTACAAAAATCATTCAAGACCTATTTACTTCAGCAGTAACTATAAGCAGAGTTTCCTTCAAACTTGATTCTCCATATAGAAGCTAACTACCCGTATAGAAATATTTCACAAAGTTTATTTTAGTTGTTCTTTGGTCTAGCAATACAAAGGGTTACGACCTAAATGCATATTCTTCCTTTTTAGGTTACAAGATAGGTCCATAAAGGATTTTCCCTTCCCCCAAAACAAGATATAGTTTCCTTGTGTAAATTTCTCACTATCCACTTGATACTCAAAAATGAGATGACTATCATGCAAATAAAAAAAAACTCTGCTCTTTCCATTCCCTTCCTCCATAACAAAGTAAACAAATTTAAAGAAATACAACAAATTCCATACACAACTAGTTAAGGCTTGCTCTCCACCCTACCATAATGGCGTCATGGAGCCTCATGGGCTCTAGCCATACCCCCGAGCAAGAAATACATTAAACACCATTGTAATCAATGGTGAGAGCTTAGTGCTATAACAAGCTTGCTCATTATACAACACCCAACTCTAATATATCCCTTAAACAATCCTACTTGTGATTCATTGCATAAATCAAGCTATCTCTACCAATACTAAGAATAAGAAATGGATAGTAAATGACTTATCTCTCTACAAGCTGCTTTCCTTGATCTCCTATTCTTTCATCCAACTCCCTCCTTTTCTTTACTTCACAAGTTCTCCAAAAGGAGAAGTGGGCAATGCCCAAATCTTCCATCTTCTTGAGCTATATAGGAATCCTCCAAACCTACACTCTTTCCCACAAGTGCTCACACATGTGTGAGTCTTGTGCCAATTCCAAAAACTTTCGGGGAGTGGGAAGTTGAGAGTGACAAGTCACTCTTCCCAAGCCCCAACACTTTTTGAATTCGTCACATTCATGAATGTGGACCTTTGAGGGGTCTTTTCACACTCCAAGGACAAGTTCACATGTCAAAAAGGTTCCAAACCCATAGGTATAGGTCCTAGGGGTCTATTCTTGTTCATAAACCAAGGAAATTGACTCAATAATCCCTTTTCAAAACCTACACAAGAATCCACACGAATTTGATCCTAACCAAGGGTTCCAACCCCAACCAAACTCACATCATATGACCTACAATTGGATTCTACTCAAACATGATCACTCAATCAATAATCAAACCTCAAACCCTTCTAAGTCAAATAGGGCTACACTTAGAACTTCCCAAAGATGTATCTGATACGATTCCAATATTTATCCATCCTCCTATTTGCATATTTGATTCCTTTAATGTTAATCCCACATCGACTCACTTAATTTCCTGCACAACATAATTAAGCACAATTAGATATAATAATAATAAACCACATTAATTGCAAAACGAATCTTTGTAACTTTATTCACAATTCATTTACATAGCTAATTACTCTTTCAATGCAATATGACACAACAATTATCTTATTTCGAAATTCATCTTATAAGTTTGAATCTCATACCATAATTCGCATACACATACCCCTTCATTAAGTAAAATAACAATGATATAACATAAGTAAAAATAAACTATAAGGTCATTGTTAGACAATCGCCTTCATATCATTCGTAATATATCTAACCATCTATTTAGGAGAAATATATAACAAATTAAGGTTGTATTAGTCACTTGCAATGAAAGGCCTTACACATCCCAAATCAGAACATTGTCCAAAATCAATTTATCCATGATCCCATACAAACACCACAAGTAGGCATTCCAAATATGCTTGAACAAAAACCAAATCAACTATATCAAGGATGTCAAGATCAAATTTTGTGAGATCAAATTGCTATGCTTACCAAAATAGTTGATTCATTGCACCAAGAGACATCTCCACCCAAAATCAATACACTCTTCCATTGGTTAAACCATGTCATCAAAGCATTGAGTTGTGTCACAACCACATCAAGAACAATATCTCCAATGTCAAGAGGTTGGATATCAACATCAAAAACATCAACAACAAACCCAACCTCCACATATCAAAGATCAATCACCACATCTCCAAAATCAATCACCACAAGGTCAATTTAAATTACAAATATCACAAGATAACAAACGAAAATACACACCACTTGGGGAACCAATCGAATCAGTCATGCAAAAATTGATACAAGAAAATCTCATCAAAATCCCCCTTTATGAAAATTATCAAGAGCCTCAAGTTAAACCACTAGGGTATAACGAGAAGCACCTTTGTGATTTTCACAAAATAAAGGGACACACAACATCAAATTGTATTCGACTCAAAAATCTCATCCAAGACCTTATTGATAAAAAAATAATAACTATTGAGGGCAATGATGAAGATTAAACCACTAGTAATAGCATTGACAATCTCCCCACCATAATTGTTGAAAATAGTGATCAAGATCTATCCATCAATGAACACCTTGAAGATGTTTCTACCTCATCCGGTGATCAACTCAACATACATCAAGAGTCACTTTTTAGTCATAATCAAAACCCCTCAACAATATTTGGAAATGATCTATTTCAAGGAGTGATAGAATTATTTGATCCTATTGACATAATACACAATCCATCAACCAATTATCATGTTGAAATGTCTCTACATCACCTAATGAGTTAGAGAAAATATCTCAAGAATTTATTCCAAAGCATGATCAACATCTTTCACCAAAGTCTAGCAATGGTCCTTTCCAAGTCCACTCAAATATCAAGAGGATATTGAGCCATTTCCCATCTCTAATGAATACATCGAAGAACCCTTTGTAAGCAATCCATCCTTTGAAACTAACCCATGTCAAGAACTTCATCCAAAGTACGCCAAAAGCAATTCCAAAATTAATCAATATCAAGAATTTGTATCTCTAAGATACTACAATGATCTAATGGACACTCTCCTATCTATATAGGATGTCTCAAATGATTATCGCATCCTCATATCACATACTCCATCTATCCATGAGATGCTTTCTTTGGATGGACACATAGTCAATGATCTTCATTCAGAACAGGATTCCTTTACTCCTAACATTATTACACAAAAAGAGGAGGTTATTGATTCCTATAGTCAAACTGAGTTGTCAACATCAGGATCATATATATCCAAAATTCATACTAAGGACATTATGTATGAATTTATCCATCATTAGCCACTCAAGGAAATAGGTCAAATAGAATAGGATATTTCAGAGTCAGTAGAGCAGCAAATTGAAATTACGTCATCTACAATGGTCATTTATTAGAGAATGCTTATTGAACAAGACATCTCAAAGTAGGTAGAATCAAAGAACAAAGGTGCTACTACCACCATACTAGGGGAAACTATGTCTCAAGCAAACGTCAACATAGGGAGCACGAAGAATCCTTATGATGAAACCAATGCCAATACTACAACCAACCATGTCACGAATCTTCATCCACCCATTACCCCATCCACAAATTGTGACCAACATCAAAAGAAGGATGTGAATCAAAGTAAAAAGAACATTATCAAAGAAAAATAAGTTGGGAAGCATAATGGAGAAATCAAATACATATGGATACCTTAGAATACAAAGAAAGATTATCCCTATCAATCTCCATCAGTCAAAAAAACTATGGGGAAAAATAAAAATGGGAAAAGTATCCATCAAAGATGTCCACAAAGGAAAAAGAAGGATTCCCAAGCAACATACAAAGTATATCAAGCGGTTGGTCCTAATTCCATACACACTTTTGTATCCACCCATTATTGCTCATCTTCCCAAGTTTGGAGAGTCAAAGGTTCCAAACTATCAACCAATCCATCTTTTATGCCTAAACACACTCCATCCATACCTCCACACATGATATCCAATTCTCACATTGACCATGTATTGGCAGCCATGCTTCATCATAAGGATTTAGAAGGAACTCTATCACGATGTGCGCACAAAGACAAAGTTAACTCTAGTATCAACAAAGTAGATCATAAATCTCAAAAGTTACATTCAAGTGCACGTATCTTGGCTAAGCAGCTTCTTCAAGAAGGATATCGATGGCACATTATGACAAGAGCATCTACATCAACACCACTAGGTGATTTAGCATGAGCTTAAAAATATTTCATGGAAAAATACAAAAAAATATATAAAAATATATAAAAATCAAAAAAAGGACTGAAAACAGTAAAGAAAAAAATTTCCCTCTAGTGAAAACCACTATGGTGGCTCTTTGGGAAGGTACCATGATGAAAACTTGGAAAACAAGCATCATGTGTAGAATCAAGCATCTACTTGTGCCATTTTGGGTGGAAACATCTTATCTCATCCATAAACCATTTATCCAATCAATTTTCAACCATCTACATCCATAGTCCAAATTATCTTGATCTTGGTAAAATTTTGGTGCACACTTTGCACTTGCTTATGGTAAACATCTTGACATGGGTCATTTTCATTGATCCTATCCTACCCAACGTTATCTAATCCATGAAGCATTCCTCTGTTTGAACACATTATCTTATCATAAGATAATCCTTGGCATCCTTTGTGTACTTACCATATCCATCCATCCATACACCTATCCAAGCATCCATCCATGGCTTTCCATACATTGCTAGACACTGGGGGTAGATATTTACATATTGCTTCAAGAATAAATATTGATCTATATCCTCCAACTTATTTGGTGATCTGAACATTGGAAAATATAAAATAAAATTGGTCAAGCATTTAGGATCCAAAATCTAAATTGCTAGCCCATGGCATATTTTGACAAGAAGATGTTCTTTATCAAGCATTATCTTTCATCAAACATCGATCCAAACGATTAATATTAGTCACATCTAATTTACATTTCAGTGTCGCATCAAATCATTCAAAACACTTTTGTTCCAAACCAACCTTCAAAATCTTGATCAATCAAATCCAATCAATCCATCATCATTTAAGTCCTCGTATTTCTTAAAACTATCCTTGCATTGTTGTGTATCCTCAACAATGTTATCATCATCAATCTCCATCAATCAAATCCAATCAATCCCTCATCATCTTGGGATATCCATCCTAATCCTTGTGTTGCTTAACACTATCCTTACATTGTTGTGTATCCTCAACAATATTATCATCATCAATCAATCAATCTGATCAATCAGCCTTAGCCTATTTTTCAACAAAATCCAAAAAAAAATCATTGATATTGTTACACATACAAATCATAAAAATCATGCGAAAATCTAAAAACATCCAAATCATATCAAAATCCAAAAAACACTCATAAAAATAGAAAATTTCAAAAACACGGTTGTCCAAACTACATCGTCTCTGAGCTTAAACGTAGGCAAGGCTAATCTTTGATCAACCCCTGAGACACAAAAACACAAAAACATTTAAATAACCCAAAAATCCCAAGAAATAGCCTTATAACATTTCAAAATAAAAAACATCCAAATATTTGAAAAAATCCATTTGTCTCATTTCTCTTCACCCACAATAATATCAACCATAATAAATCATTTGTCACACTCACCCTTTGGAAAAACAAACAAAAACAACCACAACAATCAGCAAAAGCAAACTTCAATCGCAAAATCAAAATTGAAACAACAAACTTTTAAATGCAAAATCAGACTCTTGATCATTCACAAACATGTCAATCGACCTTATATCAATAGCCTTTCAAACAACCTATCAAATTCCCACCATCCATGTCCTAGGATGCATCCTTCCTACAATGGGCATTATCTATTGGCAAAACACTTTGGATTCTTATCCTCAACAAAACAAATCTCTTTGGCTAGAGGTATGAAGAACATTGACTTGTTTGTTTACTTGATATTTTATTTTGATTTATTTTACTGCGCCCATTCCAATTACCTCTTGATGATGAGCGATTCAGAGAGAAAGGAATGGGGCATTGATCATTATCTTTCATTTACTGCGCTTTTTGGACATTCTTGTAATATAACTTGGTGAACACTTGCTTTGTTAGGTATGTATGGAAGGTGTTTTGGGTAGCTTGTTGACTATTACATTGATAGGTTATACCTTTCCGTGTTTTGGTCTGAGATGTTTGAAACTTTTGAAGTGCATCCTAGCAAGGTTTCCATATGTCAGGCGTGAACAAGAATACTCTTATTTGTTTGTTGAGTCAAATTCCATCTCACTAGATACAATGCCATCTCGGTTCTTTATACCTTGATGCATCATATCTATGTGTGTTATCAAACATATGGTAAGTAAGCCCTTTTAAAATCCCAATTCTTGATAATCAATACATCATCATCACTCATCATCATATCTAATACAATCTTAATAACTCATGGACTTCTACATCTTCTAGGAATCAAGGGTAATCTTTCCATCTTATTGTTCTTATTCGTCTATCTTTACTAACATTTCTATCCAAATTTGTGTGATATCTCAAAATATACATGAGGCTACCCATGGTCGATGACTATCTATACATCATCAAAACTTGTCTACGTCAAATATCTAATCTTTATAAAGAACTATCTTTCATCCTCTGATAAGTAGAACTTGTCATCTTGCATTTTATCATGATCTCAATAAGAAAATTAACATTTTTGCTCGATATATCAAGGCAGAAGTATACTAGCATACTTCTTCTCGCTGGGAAAAAAGTGGGGCATCCGAAAAAATTAGAATTTTTTTTGAATTTTGATCTCAGCAGGGTTATTCTTTGAACCAACACAGCAGGTGCATTGCTTCAAAGAGGGGAAAAATGTAGACATTCAAATTATACTAATTGATATCGTGCACTTGTTCCTAATTTACTAACACCAATTCTACCTAAATCATCTCTTTACTAACCATTTAATCGAATAATCTTTATTTTATTAAATTCATCATAATTCCTCTATTAATTAAATAAATCAACTTTGTTTGATTAAATCATTATCTTCTTTTAATTAAATAAATCATTTGATTAATCTTAAAGTTAATCTTTTTTAATTAAATAAATTAACCTTTATTTGATTAAATCTAACATCATCCCTTTTAATTAAATGAATCAAACTTTATTTAATTAAGGCTAATATCCATTATTCCTCTCATTTGATTTAAATAAATCCAAAAATCTAAATCAAGTGTCAAATCAAACTAATATCCATCTAAGTTAATTAAATCCTAGTTAACTCTAATTCTAATCCATCAAATCCTCTAGATTTTGCAAGTTGCACATGTAAATCAAAAATTATTCTCTATTCATTCAAAAAGGAATCTCTTTGGAATATTCCTCCATTTTGAAATCTCCCTCCCAAAAGGACTTGTCCTCCAACATGGCATTAAAGCCTCTTACATGTCCTTTTTCTTGAGCTAAGTGGCATTAACCCCTCTTTCTCTCTTCTTCCACAAGCCATCTTTCAAATTTCACATTCCCACCTAATTGCATTTATTTGCACATTCATCAAAATGTGCTCCATCTCTCTCCACTAGCATGTTGACAAGTGGCACAATGCTATTGGCTTATGTTTAGTCCCACATTCTTCATATATTTCATTCCTCCATCATTCTTTCCTATAAATAGATATCTTCTCTATTGTATGTAAGTCATTATCTACAAATTTTATGCAAGTCCATCCATTGTTCATCAAGCTTTTCATAGCATTTCATCACCATAGCTAGGTTATTGGAAAATTTCATCAAAAGAGCACACAATCATCATCAAAAATCATGAAAGCTTGCAAGGAATTGGGAAGGGGCTACTTTCCACATCAAAGTAGCACCAGTTCCCCCATGGGATGTTGGTTTGGATGTTTTGATTAGGATTTCAATAAGCTTTCATTTGAATTTCTATCTTTGTTTTCTTCTTCATTTCATTTTAAATGAATTGCATGGGGAATTATTGTTTTAGATGTGATTATTGACTAACATTGGGTTGTTTGAGAAGGTCTAGATCAACCATTCACAAGAAATAAAAAATAAATATAATAATATAATTAAATTTATTTAAAATTATACTTTTTGGGAAGCTTATAATAGGGACTACATACTTACAAAAAATAAATTTTAAATGAATTCATTTGATCCCCCAAAAGTTAAATCAAAAGTGGTTTTTTATCAGCATTTTGATAGGTGTAAATGAGACTCTGTTATAAGTATGGTTTAAAACTAGTTGGGTTCTATCCAAGGGGGTTTGATCTAAGGTAGTTTGATCAAACCCTCTTCAATTAGAATGCTTTAAATGGAACTTTTTAAGGCTTAAATCATTATATTTTCTAAAAATATCTGATTTCAACAAAAATCAAAATCTTCTAGAAATTGTAAACCAGCTTTGTGGGATCACCCAAGGTTTGGAAGAGAGCTAATTTGGGAAAATTATCTAAAATAGAGTTTAATGTTGTATGGCTCAATGCAAGGTATGACGATATTTGTTAAATCCTATTAGATATCTTAATGATGATCTAGATCGTGGTGTGTGGCTCGATGTAGAGGAAACATGCTAAAGAAGGTAGCAAGTGAAAAACCCTAATAGATATTTCGTAATGTAAGAGCTAAAAAGAAAGAAAAAATGTAGAATTGTCAAGAGAGAGAAAAAGAAGTGTTAATACAAGGTTTCTGCAAGTTGAAGTAGATAAATGTAATAGAAAGTAAAAAAATATGAAAATACAAGAAGCTTGTTATAGTGTAGTAAGAGAGAACATAGAGAGAGAGCTTATGTACTAAATTGATGCATTGTAGGTTGTGCAGAACCATCTTATGCATAGTTGATTGCAAAACTTTGTAAGAGGTTGTAGCCTCCATTTGCACTGATTTGTAGTTTAGATCAGGGTGTTGTAGCATCCTTGAAGTTGTTGCTTCTAGAATAGGGAGTTGAAGCTTCCTTGGGGTTGTAGCCCTTAAAACTTGTAACTGAAATTTGATGACTGTGAGGTTGGATTAGGATCATAGTAGATCCTCGCAGGATTTCTCACCATGGTTTTTCCCATCTTGGGTTTTCCACGTAGATCTAGTGTTATGTGTTGATCTCTCTTATGCTTGAGGACATTATAGTTGTTCATGTTTCAATCTGCACACCTGAGTTTAAGGTTGAATCTGCAAAGTTTTTTAAGGACTAAAAGTTTTAATATCTATTAATTCACCCCCCTCTCAGTAGATCATTGTGTTCTAACAATTGGTATCAGTGCGCCAGGTTCCCTAGGAGAAGCTTAATCAACTCAAGTAGGTCTTGGATAAGCGATCACAATGGCATGTCAGGAAGGATCAAGCAAGCCACCTAGATTTGATGGAACAAACTATGATAAGTGGAGCTCTCTGATGAAAGGATACTTAGGTTCTCTTGGACTTGATGTTTGGATTTTAGTTAAGAACAAATATGTTCCCCCTACTACTCCTCCTACTGATGTTGTAGGAAAGAAGGACTATGAGAATAATGAGAAATCTTGGTTCGCCATTATGAACAACTTGTCGGATTATGTGCATAGCAAGGTTATGCATTGTGAAACTGCTTATGATGTCTAGGAAAAACTGAATAAGATCTATGAATGAGACTCGAAGGTGAAGATGGAAAAGCTACAAATACTGAGAGCTAAATTTGAAATCTTGTAGATAACTAAACAAGAAAAAATTATAGATTATCTTTTAACAGTTGATGATATAGTGAATGCTATTAGAGGATATGGTGTGGACATCAAAGAGGATGTTGTTGTGCTAAAAGTTCTAAGGTCCATGGTGACTAAATATGATTCTAAAATTTCTACCATTAAAGAAGGAAGAGAAATTGAAAAACTCACTCTAGATGAGTTACATGGTATATTTACTCCTTATGAGATGAGAATGCCAAGTTCTGAGTCTTCTAGAAGAGAAGTTGTATTTAATATTCTTGAGAAAGGAAAGGATGGAGCAGAGAAGAAAGAAAAAGTTGCAATCACTATTTCAGACATTGAAGAAACTGATGAAGAAGAATCAAAGTTCATAAGGAGACTAAGGAGAGGATCTGATAAATATAAAGGTAAGTTTGCATTCAAATGCTTCAACTATGGTAGAGTAGGAAATTTTTCTTCTAAATGTACATATGATAAAGTGGATAACTCTAAACAAGAAGGAGATAGTAAAAAGAAAGAGTTTTACCCTAAAAGGAAGAATTTTGGAAAGAAGAAGAGTTTATGCACTCAAGAAGAAAGTGATGCATCTGATGCTAGTGATAGTTCAAAAGAGGATCAAGATCATTCCCTTGTAATGAGAGAAGATAAAAGAGAATTTATATTTATGGCTAAAGAAACTAAGGATCAGAAAGATGCACAAATTGAGGATTCACATGAAGAAGAAGAGGCAGTTTTTGATCTTGAAGGAGAATTAATCGGCGCTCTTGAAGATCTTGATGAACTAAGAGATAAATATGATGATCTTAAGAGAGAAAACAAGAAGCTGAAAAAGAATGCTCAAAAGGAGACTGACGGATTAACTCAAGAACTTGAAGAATTCAATAAGGTGATAGTTGGTCTGAAAGTTCGTGTAGAAGAGCTCAAAAGAGTTGAAGATGTCATGGAATCTAAATTGCAATTTGAGATAGATAGATGCTCAAAACTTGAGGCAGAAATAGTTGCCTTAAGAAAAGAAATGGAGAAAGCTAATGAGCAGATAAATAAAGGTCTAAAGTTAAAAGGCGGTACTAATATTCTAGATGAATAGCTAAGTACACAAAAGCCAACTAATAAAGAAAAATTAGGCTTGGGACTTGAAAAAGGAACAAGTTCATTTGTTAATGCTTCTGCAAAGCTCTATGAAAATTTAGAGCAGAAGAAAAATCAATCCTCAGTGGAGAAAAAGTTGATAAAGGAGAACCCTCTAAAGATGAAGAGAAATCAATTGCAGTTGAGAAATTTGTTAAAGAAAAGGAACCAATTGAAGACAAGAAAGTTAATTGATCGATTCTTGATCAGCAAAAGAAGAAGCAAAATACTGAAGACAAATAATGATGGTTTTACAAGAGTACACTATCCAAGGAGACCTAGACAAAGAAGATATCCTCATCCAGTCAAAGGAAACACCATGACTAGGTGCTCATCGTATTTTAATGGGTATTGCTATACTTGTAACAATTTTGGTCACAAAGCTAGAGAGTGTAAATTCATTCAAAGGAGGAATACAAATTTTGTAAGTAAAAATTATTTTTCTCCTCTAGTTGATATGAATGTAGTTTGTTACAATTGCAACAATTTTGGTCATATAGCTAGAAATTATAGAGAAAAATTTGTAAGACCAAATACTCAGTTTGAGAAGAAGAAAAATTTATCTCCCATAGTTGAAAAGGAAACAAAGGTCCTAGAGAAAAGGAAGAAAAAGTTGAAAAGAAACCAAAGAAGGTTTGGAAGGAGAAAGAGAACATCTCTATTATGTCTATGATTGCCCAAACAACATTACATGCAAAAGAACAAGATTTGTGGGTAATTGATAGCAGTTGTTCCAAGCATATGACTAGAGATAAAAGAAAATTTGTTGAACTTAAAATGAGAAAGGAGAATCAGTGAGCTTAGGTGATAACATGTTGTTAAGATTCATGGTAAAGGAATTTTGAGCATAGATGGGAAGAACAAAACTAAATATGTGCTCTATGTTGAAGTTCTAAAACATAATATTCTTAGTGTGAGCTAAATATGTGTGTTGGCACAATAAGGACACACAACTGAGGGGGGTGAATCAGTTGTGACAGAAACTAAAACTCTTCTTCTAAATCTTAACTTAATCTCAAATTTGATGAATAAGCAATTAACCATAAACAATCAACACATCAGAGAGACAAAGAACACAAAGAATTTTTTGCGTGGAAACCCTATTGGGAAAAACCACGATGGATGTTAGTCCACAAGATTATACTCTACTAGAAGTATAAAATAAATAATAAAGGGAATGCACATGCATTCAGGCACACTGCCTAGAGCTCACTGCTCAATTACAAAAAGGACTCACTGTCCAACAATAGAGTTTGGATTAAAACCATCCAAGATTTATGAACTGATAAAATAGCTTCTTCACAAGCCTAATTACAGTTCGAATTAAGCTCAACATTACTTCACACTTCACACATTATTCTTCACACTCTGCTCAGCAATCGAATGATATTTTCACATACACACATAGGAGCACATGAAGCAGCATCACCAATAATGAACTAATTGCTCTTATATATCTACTACATGAAATTTCATCACCTCTTCTTCAACCAAAGAAAAAGATATATATTTGTAATGTTGGCCCAAATTTACAAATAAACTTTTAATGCATATCCACCAAGGTTGGCCACAACATAGTGGAGACCCAGATTAATATCTCCAACACAGGAATACTTTAATTAATTACACCTCAAAGATCCACAACACGCTACCAATGACATGTTGGCTAGAAACAAGAAAAACCAAACATGCGCACAAATATCTTCAACCACGAACTCTTCTGAATAATGTGAATGTACCACAAAGATAGAGAATGATCTAGAGACACCACATAACACCAAGAAACAATAGAGAAGCATCTACAACAACTGAGAACATAAGAATTACACAAACTTCATTTAGGAACACTGATAGAGACCAACAACACATTGTCAGATCACAACATACACAAAACTTCACGCGGACCTCTGAAACTTCCAGTAGATGATCTAGAAAAATTCAACATTAAACCCTTAGATCCACATCAACTAATATTCAATGTACTGAACACAACACCTTATGTACCTGCACAGTTCCATTGGGAACTAGGAATACTTTCTTTTACAATTTTCTCAATATCCTCAACATATACAGTCTTCAATGCACCAAATGCTAATAGTGTTGACATCAATGACAACCAAATATTAGCAACCATATCCACAACATCCAACAGTGTGATAATGGATACAAAGTTGTATTTAATTCTGAATGCTGCAAGATAAGAATGAATGGTAAAACAATTGCTCAAGGGATAAGGATTGATAGTAATCTATATAATATATGTGAAGTGGAAGGACAAACGTGTCTGGTCAGCCAAACAAATGAGAGTTGGCTATGGCATAAAAGACTAGGACATGTGAATTTTGACAATCTGGTGAAGATAAGCTCAAAAGGATTAGTTAGAAATATGCCTAAGATTGCAAAGCTTGATAATATCATCTGCCAAGGATGTCAACAAGGAAATCAAACAAAGTCTAAATTTCCCACAAAGGACTATTCAAATACAAAACCCTTGGAGATAATTCATACTTATCTGTGTGCTCCAATGAGGACAAATTTCATGTTGTTGATTGATGATTATACCATAATGGCATGGGTGACATTTTTGAAGGAGAAGGTTGAAGCATTTGAAAAGTTTAAAATCTATAATGAGCTGGTAGAAAATGAGACTAGGAGAATAAGCAAATGTCTCAGGTTAGATAGAGGTGGAGAATTTATGTCAAGTGAATTCATGGAATATTGTGAAGATCATGGAATCAAATGCTAGTATTCAGCCCCAAGAACACCACAAAAAAATGGTGTGGTAGAGAGAAGAAACACGATTGTGAAGGAGATGGCTAGAACCATGTTGAACGAGAGAAAATTGATAGATACATTTTGGAAAGAAGCAATAAAAACTATTGTATACATTCAAAAAAAATCTCTTATTAGTTTTAACAGTGGTAGAAAGCCATAAGAATTGTGGTTCGGTAGGTCTGCATCAGTCAAACATTTCAAAGTATTTGGCATTAAATGCTATATCAAAAGAGAAGCTGAAGATTTGGGAAATTTTGAGTCAAGATGTGATGAAGGAGTATTTATGAGGTATTCCAATTAGATCAAAGCATATAAATGTTACAACAAGAGATTGCATAAAATTATAGAGAGTGTACATGTCAGGGTTGATGAAAGTCAAGCCAAGTCTAGCAGAAACAATCTTGAAAGAAAATCAAATGATGAGGATATAGGTGTAGTAGAAGAAGAAGAAGAAGAACATGAAGAAGAGAAAGAGAAAGAGGTTGAACATGATCCTACAAAATATGTGCAAAAATATCATCCTACAGATCAGATAATTGGTGACAAGAATGAAGGTGTGAAGACTAGAAAAAGACTTGCAAAGAACAAGGAACAAGTGAACTTTTCCCTCTTATCTCAGATCGAACTGAAAAGCTTTGATGAAGCCAGTAAAGATGAGAGTTGGATGGAAACAATGGAAGAGGAACTCAATCAGATTGAAAAGAACAAAACATGGGGATTGGTTCCTAGACCATCAAGCAAGAATGTAATAGGCACCAAATGGGTATTCAAAAATAAGTCAAATGAAGATGGAGCAGTGGTTAGGAACAAAGCAAGGTTAGTATGCAAAGGATATGCTCAAGTAGAAGGTTTTGATTTTGAAGAAACATTTTCTCTAGTTGCACAATTAGAAGCTATTAGTATGTTTCTTGCATTTTCTATGTATAAAGGTTTTAAAGTATATCAAATGGATGTCAAATATGCATTTCTAAATGGAAACCTTGAAGAGGAAGTATATATTGAGCAGCCAGAAGGTTTTCAGTTGTCATAGAATGATGATTATTTCTACAAATTGAGAAAAGAATTGTATGGTTTGAAGCAAGCACCAAGGGCTTGGTATTCAAGACTGGATCAATATCTACAACAACAAGGATTCAAGAAAGGTTGTGCTAACAAAAATTTGTATCTCAAATCTGAAGGTAAGCAAATGATCGTTGTTGTATTATATGTAGATGATATTATGTTTGGTGGTAGTAGTGATGTAATGTTCAAAATATTTGCTACAAACATGCAAGATGAGTTTGAAATGTCCATGTTAGGTGAACTCAAATTTTTTCTTAGTTTTCAAATTACACAAACTAATAAAGGTATATTTATATCACAAATCAAGTATGCAAAAGAAATGCTTAAAAAATTTTGCATGGAAGATTGTATACCAATCAATAATCCCATGATTACTAGTTGCAAATTGAGAAAATATGATGAGTCACCTAATGCAAATCAAACTACATACAGATCTATGATTGGAATTCTACTAAATTTTTAACTGCATCTAGGCCTGATATAATGCAAGTGGTTTGTATGGTAGCTAGCTTTTAGGCTAAACCAAAAGAATTACATGCCAATGTAGTAAAGAGAATCTTTAGATACATCAAAAGTACTATTAATTATGGTTTATGGTATCCCAAAAGCAAATATTTCACCTTAGACATAGATGTAAATTGGGTAGGAAGTGTGGATGACAAAAAGAGTACTAGTGGAGGAGCTTTCTTTTTGGGAAATAGATTAGTTTCTTAGATGAGTAAAAAGCAAGAGTTTGTCACTCTTTCTACAATAGAAGCAAAATATGTTGCAGCAGTTGTGTGTTGCACTCAAGTCCTATGGATAAAGCAGACATTAAAAGACATCGAGGTAGAGTACAATGTGCCTATCTCTATTTTTTGTGGCAATTTAAGTTCCACTAATATCTCAAAGAATCCAGTGATGCACTCCAAAACCAAGCATATATCAATCAATTATCACTTCATCAAAGAAAAGGTTGCAAATAAGGAAGTCATCATGGAGTATGTTCCTACCAAGGAACAAGTGGCTGATATATTTACAAAGCCTCTCCTACAAAATAGTTTGAATACTTGAGGCAAAAGCTGGGAGTAGTTTCTTTCACCACATATCACTAAACATTAGTGATAGGGCATATATCCAGGGGAGCTTCATTGATCATTTATTTAACCCTGTTTAAGATTAGTGTGATCAAATCATGTAAAATCTTGTTTTAGAAATTTCTAACAACTTGATGGTTGCTAAGTTTGTCAGAAGTGGAGAATTTCCTCATAGGGAGTGTACCCTTTTCCATTGATTTCAAAGGGGGAGAAATGTGATGCAAAGTAAATGCTTGCTAAGAAGAGAAGAGATGTATGTCATAGGGGGAGTTTTTATGTTATAGTGTGAATAATCAAAGTGGTGTAGAGCTCTAGTGGTACCTGGTTGAGAAGTTAGAGTTTTTCCATCAATGCCAAAGGGGGAGATTGTTGGCATATAGTTGTCATTGATGTCAAAAGGGAAAATTTGGAAAAGGACGAGTGTGAGAGTAGTGGATCTGATGGAAAATTTGAATTGGGTTTCTTGAGAGATTTCTAGAAAGGTATTGTGCAAATCGAGAAAGTGAAAGATGCACCGAGAAACTTTTTATTTTTCTCTCAAGTATTAGGGTTTATCAGTTAAACCTTAAGGATACTTGCAGTCATGGCATTCAAAATAGATTTCTATTTTGATGTTGACCTGGTATCGATAGTTATCAGTTGCATTAGTTGCAACTTATTTCATTGAAGTTGTAAGGGTGATTGACGCCTCTACCTAGTGCTTTAATGTTATACATCCCCTTCAAATCAGCAGGACCTTGAAGGATGTCTCCTTGACAACCCAATGACCTATCCATCGATGAGACTATATGATATCTCTAATAATACAAAGCTAGTCCCAATGATAAGTGATAGGAGTATGATGTCGACTAAAATCCACCTAGTAATGATTGATGCACAGGATGACACGTGGAAGGAAATGACAATGAATGGTGACATATGGTGACACGATGGCATGGGGACCACTTGTCTATAGCAGTAAATGGTATTGGCATGATAGCCTTATATCGGTGGGAGTGGAGTAGATGTCTCATCGATAACCCAATGGCTATCTCATCAATGTGACCTTGGTGTATCGGTGGGAGTCTGAAATATGTTTTTCTGATGATGCAATAAGGCAAGAAGCAAGTGGTACCCAATTGTGACAAAGGCTGACAAGTGGTGAAGAACGATTGCTCAATGTGAAAATTCACATTGTTGTTGCAAATTAAGTGGCAATGACATGGAGGAAAGATGGCATGTGGGCCCATGTATTTGATGGTAGTTCACATCGAAGAGAATGGCAGACTTCGGTGAGATTGAAATGAATGTCTCTTCAACAAAGTGACATGTAGTGTGCTTTGAGATAGAAACCCCAAGATCAATGATGGTGATTTAACGACCGCTTATTCAATGGTCAAGGTTTAAAGGCTTGACGATGAACAAAAGATCATAGGATCATTGTGCAAGAGAGAAGATCGATTGCTAGAATTCAAAAGTAGAGATCTAAACAACTCAATAGTGTGAATAAGGATTTTAGTCTGAAAATTGACATAAGAACATAATTAAATAGTTCAATTGCTTTAGCAAATAATTAAGAGAGGTGATTTGATCTACAAGTCGGTGACACTGAGAGTCATGGTGATCAAGATCAAATTAGATCAAATGGATAGGAGAAAGTATTGAATGCATACCAAATTCTAAGGTTTGGCAGAGAGCTAATTTGGGAAAATTCTCTGAAATAGAATTTAATGATGTATGGCTCAATGAAAGGTATGACGATATTTGGTAAATCTTATTAGATATCTTAATGATGAGCTAGACAGTGGTGTGTGGGTTGATGTAGAGGAAACTTGTTGAAGAAAGTAGCAAGTGAAAAACCCTAATAGAGATTTCATAATGTAAGAGCTAAAAAGAAAGAAAAAATGTAGAATTGTTGAGAGAGAAAAAGAAGTGTTAAGACAAGGTGTCTGCAAGTTGAAGCAAATAACTGTAACAAAAAGTAAAAAAATCTAAAAATACATGAAGTTGGTTATAGTGGAGTAAGAGAGAACAGGGAGAGAGAGCTTATGTAGTGAATTGATGCATTGTAGTTTGTGCAGAACCATCTTATGCATAGTTGATTGTAGAACTTTGTAAGAGGTTGTAGCCTCCATTTGCATTGAGTTGTAGCTCAATTAGGGTGTTGTAGCATCCTTGAAGTTGTTGCTTCTAGAACATGGAGTTGAAGCTTCCTTGGGGTTGTAGCCCTTAAAACTTGTAACTAAACTTTGATGCTTGTGAGGTTGGATTAGGACAATAGATCCTAGTAGGACTTCTCACCGTGGTTTTTCCTATCTTGGGTTTTCCATGTATATCTGTCGTTATGTATTGATCTCTCTTATACTTGTGGATATTATATATGTTCATGTTTCAATCTGCACATCTGAGTTGAAGGTTGAATTTGAAAAAGTTTTTAAGGACTAAAAGTTTTAATATCTACTGATTTTCTGCCCTCTCAGTAGATCATTGTGTTCTAACAAGCACGGGTCTTGCTTTAATACTTCCCATAATGGTTATTAGTAGATCACATTAATATAGTTTGTGGTAACACAAGATTGCATTCAAGTATGTAACAAACTTGGTTTGTAGTTTAAGCTGTAGACTTTTAAGTAACATTCATAAGGTTTAGAAAATCTTGATCACTCTCTAGAATAGCCCATTAAACATGGGTTGTGCTTGAATGCACTGAATAATTGATATAACACAACCAATCTGCATATCAACCAGAGTTATGGGCTCTTTATTGCAACAAGAGGTAATCGCTCTTGGATCATGCTATCATTACATCATAACCTGTCAAACTTGAGTCTCCCTTAAAGCACCCAATGATGATTGACACCTAATTGTGATGACAATGATTTGTACATGAATTGTGCTCATATGATTGCCTCCATTTCTATCACAACATAGCCACATTAAACTTGGGTCACACATGAATGCATCCTATATTTGTTATAGCGCAATTGTGCCACATGACCAATAGAGTTATGGATCACATAAATACATTTACAAGAATTTTTTCCTTGGTTGTGCTCTTATGGTGATTCCATTACCGTTACAGCATAACCCTTTGGACTTATTATGGTGGTTCCTTACATTGCTTATTTTCTCTTTGGATAGATGGAAATTCAATGGCATGGATTTGTATGCAGGTCATGCTCATATAAGTGCCTTCATCACCATTACACAATAGTACATTGGAATTTTATTTCTTGAACCTTTACTTCATTTTTTATTGTTAGGGTTTCTTAGTGATTATTCCATTTATACATGGCATATTGATAAAATAAACCAAGCAAAAAATCATGTTATTTTTAGTTAACACCTACTAACATACTTTTGGAATAAATGTTTGACTGCATTACTTCGAGTGTGAAGAATTTTGTTTATTGCTTATAATATATTCATTAAGAGTTGTAGTAGAAAGCTTCTTATGCTAAAACCCGTCCTGTAAACTTGCTTTAAGCTACATTTAGGAGGCTTCATGGATTTTTTGTGATTTATACAACTTTTGTTTTGATAGTAAATGACATTAGATTCTTTTTGAAACTGAAATGATTTATTAATTATTGTTTTATGATGATCACAAATGTTTTATTTAGAAGGGTTTAATATGTGGCATTTTTATGTGCAGGAAGAATAGATTGTGATGCAACGTTCGGGTATGGACAGTTAGGAAAACTTGGATTGCTATCAGTGATATAACTAGGTTGGAGAGTACCTTTAGCCAGTGTGAAACACTTTCGGGTGTTTTTGCTCAGAAGCATAACCTAAGTGTAGGAATACAACTATCGGTGGACTAAAACATTATTTTCCACCTGATTACATCATAAGAGTCAATCGATTACTCCATATTCCTAGTTGATCACTCTGAATATTCGATGGAGAAAGTTCCTACATTCTAAAGATAAAATCATAAATCTTCTAGTCCAATTTGAGATCCAATTTGAAGTCATGAATATCTGACAGAGAAAGTTCCTACATTCTAAAGATAAACTCATAAATAAGCTTGGTGCAATTTGAGGTCCAATTGTAAGGATTTGTCTTTTTAATTATACTTTCTGACATTTGGCTTGATACAAATTGTTACTTTTGAATTATTGTATTTATTTTTTTCTAATGTTTTCAACTCTCATTTCAAGGAAGAGCTCCAAAGATGGTTCCTTCAGATGGAGACTACACTTTTCCACTATAGGTTTCATCTAGAACACCAAAAGCTTAGGTACTGTCATACTCAGAGCAAAAGTAGAAGTCATGCAATGACTAGATACTCATTTTGGGAGCTTTGGTTAAGAACTTTAAATGTTTGGCTATGTGCATAGAGAATGTTCATGGAGGAGTGCAAACTTCCTTAAAAAGCAATTACCATAGTAGAGTTTGAGGTGAATTGCACCTGCTATTTTTATGTTGACATGGATATGTTTTAACCTGTAGTTAATTGTTGTAGCATAATAGATAGGCTAAATAGTTGTTCATATACCATTATTTCTAATTCAAATATGTTATACCTTATTCTAGGAGTAAATCACAAGGGGAGTCTATACATAAGACACCATTATTTCAAATTCAAAATTGTTGGCTCTTTCACAATTGTTTGCTTCATTTATTAGATCTAAGATAGCTTATTGTATAGAATATGCTCTCAAAATCATAGTAAAATCCTTTATTCCAGGGAGACTGTTCAAAATATTCCCATCATAACAATGAACAAAATCATGAGTCATTAACCTGAACTTTGCAAGAGTTTCATCAAATTCTACTTTTCCACTCTCTTTTCCATTCTGAATTTTATTCCCAATTTCATCTGTGAAGAACTTCCTTAGCCTATAGATCCTATTGTTAGCCATAACTTTACTAGGTGTCAAGGATAGCTTCGAGTTTTTACCCAAGCAATAATTGACAAAATTCGGCCTTACCAAATACAATGTGTTGAAAAGCTCTTTGAAGTTATTCTAGAAAAGAGTTCCTAAGAGTATAATGTGCAGTTTTGAGTTAACCTTTTCACATGAATTCCATATCTTTTATTGGCTATTTCAAGCTTGATGACCTTCATCAGGAATGAGTAGACCTATTCTCTCTAAAAGCAATTTTCCAATATGCTTAGCCTCTTCATGATGGATCACATTTGTCTCACAAGTGAGTGGCATAGAAGAAAAAATGTTCTTATTATTGGCTACAATCTTTTTGTATACCTAACCTATGAGAAAAATGTGACCCTTCCTAAAGAGGCTAAGCATATTGGAAAACCACTTTTAGAGAGCCCAGGTCTACTCATTCTTGTTTAAGGTTATCAAGCTTGAAATATCCAATCAAAGATATGGAATTCATAAAAAAAGGTTAATTCAAAACTACGCATTATACTCTCAAGAACTCTTTTCCAGAAGAACTTCAAAGGGTTTTTCAACACATTGTATCTGGTAAGCTAAATTTGTCAATTGTTGTTTGGGTAAAAAATCGAAGCTATCCTTGACACTTGGTAAAGTTATGGCTAATAGTAGGATCTACAAGCTGAGGAAGTTCTACATGGATGAAATTGGAAATAAAATTCAAAATGGAAAAGAGAGTGGAAAAGTAGAATTTGATGAAACTCTTGCAAAGTTCAGGTTAATGAATCATGCTTTTGTTCATTGTTATGATGGGAAGATTTTGAACAGTCTTCTCAAAATAAAGGATTTTTCTATGATTTTGAAAGCATCTTTTATACAACAGGTTGTCTTAGATCAAATAAATGAAGAAAACAATTGTGAAAGAGCCAACAATTTTGAATTTGAAACAATGGTGTCTTATGTATAGACTCCTCCTGTGATTTGTTCCTAGAATAAGGTATAGCAATTTTGAATTAGAAAAAATGGTATATGAAAAACTATTTATCCTATGTATTATGCTAAAACAATTAACTACAAGTTAGAACATATCCATATCAACATAAAATAGCAGGTGCAATTCACCTCAAACTCTGTTGTGGTAATTGCTTTGTAAGGAAGTTTGCACTCCTCCATGAACATTCTCTATGCACATCAATATGTTGGTTATTATCTTGATCTCCTTTGTGATCAAAAGAACAGTGAATTTCATTCCATAACTCATGACCATTTTGTAGTGTTATGATCCAGTGCTCTTTTACTTCATATTCACCGTGTTCTCAAGCACCATGTGCAAATGACTTAGAGGACAGATCTTTGTCACCATTTGACAACAACTTTCTTTTTTTTTGGACCATTTGTTACATGATTCAATCACTATTTGATAGTGTTCTTCCTTTCTTAGTCCTATAGGATAGAGGACAATTCACAGTTCGCAAATCTCTAACAATGATATTCCTTTCAGTGATCTCGGTCACCTAATTCAATGTGATATCTTCTTCATTTCTCAGTGCTAACAATTCCTACACAGTCTTTTCTCAGTCATAGTTACAGTGCTCCTTCATTTGAAGATATTATGTTGCTTAGATAGTAATGTTTCAGTGAATTCATATTTTGTCTTGCAAACGTCTTGTTGCACTTGCAGTTTTGTTGTGCATAATATGTAGTCAAGATGCCTTCAAATGCCAGCTCTTTTGTAGAGGCATCAGGATAATGGTGTTAATAAAATAACAGTGTTAGTGAGAGGTATGATAGTAGATACACTGAGAATGGAAGGTCTAATGTTTTGACAGTAAAGGAATCATTTATTTTCTCATATCTTGACACAAGTTTCCCCGGTACATAAGATAGTGTATAATGTACTCTATTCCATGGTATCCACCTAATTCCATACCACCTAGAGAAGCAATGACTCGGAGTATATGTTCCCTATATTTTGTAGCACAAATGTGTCTTTTTGATGGTTTTCCACAATTAGGAAGAAGGTATGTCATGAAATGTTTGTGCCCACCCAAAACTAAGCCTTACAAAGAATGTCTGCACCTATACAAAATACCATAAGTTGCTTCAAAAGGTTATGATCCAGCACAAGAGCAAGCTATTAAGGGAGACTTGGCTTTTCTATTGGCATCTTTATGATTATATACACATCTTTTTTGCCACAGTTTCAAAATACACATTTATGATAATATTCACATAGCAAGAACCTTGAAAGGCCAAAAACCTTGCTCTCATTCTTCCTAGGTCACTCCTCAAGAGCCCATATCATTATTTTTGGGATCTTTACAATAGCTTATCCACTGATGAGAAGGCTCCCCTCATTTCCTAATGGAATAAATTTCCATTTTCTCTGCTTGAATGTGTAATGTGATGTAGTACATTCAATGTCACAAGGCATAGTTTGAGAGTAGAATTTGAGATGATATCAATAGAATCCAACTTCTTGCAACACAAAATGCAAAACCAACATCCCAACCAAAGAAAATTCTAAGCTTTAATATGCACCATAACCAATGTTTTCCCATATGAATGGTAGAATTGAACTAACTTTTGGGGGTCCCTTGAATAGCAAACATACACAGAAAAAAACTGTTGCAATAGCCAACAAGGAGAAAACAAATGGATGATACATGGCTCCATGATAGCCCACCATCCTTGATACTCTCTTGGAGGAAAATCTTGCACACTCACCAAATTTCAAAGGAAGCTTAAGTACCGTTTGTTGAGACAAGTTTTTGTCTAAACTAACTTCTTGAATTGCACTCACATTCAAGGAAGGTGCTTTCAAAAAATTTATTGCTAACTGAGCACTCATGCTATCTCCCAGTTTTCTTCTAATTAATCAGTTATATGAATGATTATTTCTCATTAAGGCATAAGCATATTTGGAAGTGGATTTTTATTAGATATTGTAGTTGCAATTTCCACTTCAGATCACCAAAGCCTTCACAAAACTTTTTGCACAACCACCGCAACACTGCACAATTGTTGTTGGGCCTTCACAATGATGCAAGGAAATGGCAACACTACATGATTGTTGTTGGGCCTTTGCAGTGATGGAAGGAAAATGCAACACTGCACAGTTGTTGTTGGGCCTTGTTGTTGATGCAGGGAAATCTCCCTGCATCACTGCGAAGGCCCAACAACAATCATGCGGTGTTGCGCTAGTTGTGTAGAAGGTTTTGTGAAGGCTTTGGTGATTCAAAGTGGAACTTGCAACTACAATATCTAATAAAAATCCACTTCCAAATATTCTTTTGATGGATATTCATATCCTCATCCAAAGCTCCAATTCACATACATGTAGGAATGACGCTTTCAAAGGTTGAGGAGTCGGGCTTTACACCCACTGGTTGCATTTTCTTAAAATTTTCTAAGGAATTTTTAGAAAAAACCCATTTTGAACATATCCTTTAATCATGACATTCCATGATATCACATTTCTTTGAGGCATTTTTTGAAATAGTTCACTTACCTTGTCTATGCTTCCACAATTTCATGTATGTCTTGCAGGGCATGTAACACCCCTCCGTTTTGGCTCTTTGATCGGCATTGTTGTTCCCTGTTATGATTGTGTCTGATTATGCTTTGACTTTGGAACTAGGTTGCTTTTGATTGCAATTGTTATACAATGTGGATGTTATATTTCGATGTGATGTTATCCTGATGTTACCCTTATGGCATGTTTTGGATTAACTTAGAAGATATTTGATTTAACGATGTTTTATGCTATTAATCATGTTATTAATGATAGATGCATCAGTTAGTGATATTGTATTGGTGAAGGGGATGGGATTGTATCACTCGCTTGCGAGTGCCCTACGATTTTGCTAGATTTCCTCTTCACGGTGTGATTGATCATATTATGTATATATGCACGTTCGACATGCTCTTTGTTGCAAGTACATGACATCGACTTCACCTGGTTTCCAGGTTTAAGCGTGTCCATTGACCAACGGAAATTAATTGGGAGATAGTAGCTAGGTTTTATGTGTCAAGTCATTACCCTAGTCACCATGTGTAGTCGGGTTTGGTTGTTTCATGTTGCCCAAATCACCTTGGTCTTTAATTAAATTCAAGTTATAATGGCTTGTGTTGTTAATCTGTGGCTTAAATGTAATTATTTGTAATGCTAGGAATGTTATTTACTTTATTAATTAATTTAATTTAATTAATAAAATAATCTAATCTTAGATTAGATTTATTTTATTGATTAATTAAATTAATTGTGTGAATTGATTAAGTTATTTCTTTCGAATTAAAAGTGTTAAAAGTTTTAAATTCTTTTATTGAAAAGAAAAAAAAAAATAAAAATAAAACTAAAAGGTATTACATTCTATTTGGAAAATAGAATTTTGTTTTAAGTTATTTAAAGTTCAAATGTTTCAAAATGCAATGACTTTGTAGAAAAGATATTTTTGGAAATAGTTGACTTTTTTTGGTAAAGGATATTTGTGAATTTGAAATTGGAATTTGTATTGGAATTTGAATTTGAGTTACAATTTAATTTGAATTTGAGTTTGCAAATTAAATTTGAATTTAATTTGAACTTGAAATTTAATTTGATCTAAATTTGAATTTGAGTTTGAATTTGAATTTGGGGGAAACTCTATTTTAGGGGATTTTTGTTCATTTTGAGGGGGATGGGTTTTCAACTTGGATGGAGAGTTTGTTGGTGGTTTTACTTGGATTTGTGAAGGAGGTGGAGACTTTGGCTTGGGATGGATTCAATGGAGGAATTGGAAAACTCCATGTTTGAAGGCTTCAAGTTTTGGAGGAAGAAAAAATAGGTTCCTCTTATCCTTGCTTGTCCATTTTGAAAATAGATTAGATCCTCTTCATGCTATTTTGAAATCTTGAAATGTTGTTTGAATCCAATGAAAACCATGGGTTATTTGTTTGAAAACTTGCATTTTGTGTTGAGATTTTGAAAAGAAAACCAAAACTAGAATCAACAATGGAAAAATGAAATGAAAACCAAAAGAGTCTTGTTGTCAAAACAGAAATCTAAACCCTATGCTTGTGATGAAAAATCCATTGTTTTGTTACAAGATTTTGTTGGGGATTTGCTCAATAAAACCCACAAATTCATTTTTTTTAAAAATATTAGGGTTTCCATTTGTTAAATTTCTGGAAAATACCCTGGTTTATTCTTTTTGTGAAATTATTAATGGAAATTTTTGTGGAGAAATTGTTGGATTTTATAAATGCAAATTAAAAAAATAAATTTTATTTATTTTAGGGTGGTTGGGGAGGCTAACCCCCACCGCCGCCGCCCAGCGGGAGGCGTTTGTTGTGTGGGAACACACAGCCATCGCCGCCCGGCGGGGGGCGGGCTGTGTGTGAACACACAGCCACCGCCGCCCGCAGGGAGGCGACGCTATGTGCATTGCACACAGCCACCGCCACCCGACGGGAGGTAGGGCTGCGTGCCCAGGGCTTCGGCCCTTTTTGTGTATTAAAACAATTTCGTTGTTTTTTAATGAACTTAATTTTTTTATATATATTATTTATATTATATTTTATATATTATATATTATATAAAATATAATATATTTAATATATATTAAATTAAATGAATTTTGGTATAAGTTAAAAATATATATATATATTTTGATATATATGTTAGATTATAAGGATTTTAAAGATGATTAATTAAAATATATATATATATGAATTATTTGATATATTTTAATTAATGGGTGTTTTATCTATTTGTTAAAATAATAGTTGTTTAAATCAAATATATTTGTATATGAAGGTAGATACGTACATTGAATATTTATTTATAAATAACCATGATAATATGATGTTATATTTAATTGTATGAATATCACATTGGTACTTTATTTTAATAGATGCGCTAAGGGGTATCATAATTCAAATGTATTAAGATGATTATTGTCGCGCTATTAGAGGTGAGAGTGGAGTTTAGAAAATCTAATGTTTTATTTGTAATATTGATTTTAGTCGATTGAATATCCTATGTTGCAAAATGGATTAAGTGATTTAATTTAAATATTATTTATAAAAATATCTTGAGTTTGAATATGTTAGTGAAACTTAGAGTTAACGAATGTCTTATTCAAATCAGACGACTTTATTGTCAAATGTTGGATTTATTTATAATTTGATTTTGATTATTATGGATAACTGAGGCAAATGAAATTAAATAGACAAATTTAAGATATAGATCATCTTATGATGAAATTGTTACATAATCGAAGCAAAAGTAGATTCTATATTTAGAAGAATTATTTAGAACATTTCAAATTTTTTATTTATTTTTTTTATATAGTTAAATGATGTATTGAAAAAAAGGAGATTTTAAATAATCAAATGATTATACTTCAAAGGTTGACTTTATTAAGATATGTGATTGAGAAACGAAATATAATTATTGGTTTTAACTCCTTAAGTGTTCAACATGCTTAACTCACTATTAGGTATATTCGTTTTGGAATATAATTGAATTCAAGTAGAGATAAGATTTAGTTGATTTATTTAATGCTAAGTTGAAATCAAGACTGAAATCATTTAATCTGAATGTTTATTTTTTTCAAGATGTTTACTTATAGAATATGATTACAGAACTGAGAGTAAAGGATGAACTTATTAATTAACCTAAATGTTTTATTAATCAAGTGATTTATCTATAGTATGTGATCAGGAAACTTAGAGAGAATGGTTGATTTAAATTTTAACCAGATAGCTGCATTATTAAAGTGTTTTGATTATGAATATGGTTATGAAAGTTAGAGTAAATGATTTGTTCTTTAAATATTTCAATGTCGTGAAAAGATATGGGATCAATTGATTGGATAAATGCAAGTCATGAAATATATGTTTGACTGGATTTAGGAAATCCAAACATTAGCTTACCTATTTGACTGAAATGTTTTTAGTGTTTAATTGTTCACATTCGATGTTGTGGAATGAGAGTGAATGTTTTGAGATCCTTCCAGATATGGGTTCATTTATTGGAATGGGTGGTTATACGCGAGTCAACCTTTGTTATGTACTTTGGTTTCCATGTTATGAGAAAAGTTTGTTTGTCAAAATTACATCTTTAGGCATTTAAAGAATGTGTGATTATATGATTGTTGACTTTAAGTCATTTCTTGTTGATCATGTAAGTCTTCCAATTGTGTTTATTGAGATGATGATTGTTGCCCTGGTGATTGGTTATTGTCTTTCTTGGGTAGAGCATGAGACTTGTATCAGTGGAAACCTGGTTCTTCATACAGGTTGTGTGACCTTGTGATTAAAGGTTGAGTCTTGTTTTTAGTTCGTTATGTGGGTCATCATTATGTTAGTCAACCTTGTGTTAGCCTTGGGTAGTGCACGCTTTGGTTTCAGTTTTGTACATCTGTAGTGATGTGTTACCTATTGAGGTGTTTGGTTATTTGTGATCAGTGTTAGTGCATTGTCTACCCTTGGCATGTGGTTGAGTTATGTGTTGTCGATAGGGGAGTGGCTTTCAACGAGCGTCGGGCCCAAAGTGGTTCCAGGATAACTCATGTGAGAGTCAGTTAACTAAGTGAAAATTAAAATAATTTATACTAGGGATAGAGTAGCTTGAACATTAATAAGATAATTTAGCCTCGCTCATTGGCTCAAGGGCTTGTACGAGACTTGAGATGAGTCGGGAAGGCCTGGAATGGCAAGATCGTTATCTTGTCTTTACGAGAGATAATCGATTCCGCTCTGGTGTGCATGTGGGGCTGGGAGTCGGTTGAGGTTTCCAGGATATCCCTAGAGGGGGGCTGGGACCTAGGAAGACTTGCCAGGAGATCCCATGCAACCTTTGTGATGACACTCCTCCTATGATAGCAGTCGGTATGGTGTTGTACCGTGGGTTTTTTATTGTACAGTGATTGTACTCGATTTTGTACTCTGGAAGCATTGTAACCATGATGTTAAGTGATGTGGTATATGTTCTTGTTTGCAGTTCAGTTTTTGTGTTAGCATGTGTCTAGTGGTAGATGGTCTTATCTAGGAAATCCTTGTTACTATCTCCTATCACGGGGGGTGAGCCTTTTGGTTTCACTTGGTTGGGTGGAATGTGCACCTTCCTCTACTGGTTTTTGCTCTTGCTCGTGTGGATGAGACTTTCATGATTGGAGAGCTCGTTGGATCCAGATGCTATTCTGGCTTCGTTCTTTTCAGTTGATCTTTATTCTTTTACCCCTCATTTGTTATCGAGGTGGAATTTGTAAATTGTAATCATGATTATTGGATTTACCTCATTCGAGGAATGAGTGTTGTAATC
>VDFB02392008.1:0-49514 GCA_007258455.2 Sequoia sempervirens | reverse complement strand
TTTCCATTCTGAATTTTATTCCCAATTTCATCTGTGAAGAACTTCCTTAGCCTATAGATCCTATTGTTAGCCATAACTTTACTAGGTGTCAAGGATAGCTTCGAGTTTTTACCCAAGCAATAATTGACAAAATTCGGCCTTACCAAATACAATGTGTTGAAAAGCTCTTTGAAGTTATTCTAGAAAAGAGTTCCTAAGAGTATAATGTGCAGTTTTGAGTTAACCTTTTCACATGAATTCCATATCTTTTATTGGCTATTTCAAGCTTGATGACCTTCATCAGGAATGAGTAGACCTATTCTCTCTAAAAGCAATTTTCCAATATGCTTAGCCTCTTCATGATGGATCACATTTGTCTCACAAGTGAGTGGCATAGAAGAAAAAATGTTCTTATTATTGGCTACAATCTTTTTGTATACCTAACCTATGAGAAAAATGTGACCCTTCCTAAAGAGGCTAAGCATATTGGAAAACCACTTTTAGAGAGCCCAGGTCTACTCATTCTTGTTTAAGGTTATCAAGCTTGAAATATCCAATCAAAGATATGGAATTCATAAAAAAAGGTTAATTCAAAACTACGCATTATACTCTCAAGAACTCTTTTCCAGAAGAACTTCAAAGGGTTTTTCAACACATTGTATCTGGTAAGCTAAATTTGTCAATTGTTGTTTGGGTAAAAAATCGAAGCTATCCTTGACACTTGGTAAAGTTATGGCTAATAGTAGGATCTACAAGCTGAGGAAGTTCTACATGGATGAAATTGGAAATAAAATTCAAAATGGAAAAGAGAGTGGAAAAGTAGAATTTGATGAAACTCTTGCAAAGTTCAGGTTAATGAATCATGCTTTTGTTCATTGTTATGATGGGAAGATTTTGAACAGTCTTCTCAAAATAAAGGATTTTTCTATGATTTTGAAAGCATCTTTTATACAACAGGTTGTCTTAGATCAAATAAATGAAGAAAACAATTGTGAAAGAGCCAACAATTTTGAATTTGAAACAATGGTGTCTTATGTATAGACTCCTCCTGTGATTTGTTCCTAGAATAAGGTATAGCAATTTTGAATTAGAAAAAATGGTATATGAAAAACTATTTATCCTATGTATTATGCTAAAACAATTAACTACAAGTTAGAACATATCCATATCAACATAAAATAGCAGGTGCAATTCACCTCAAACTCTGTTGTGGTAATTGCTTTGTAAGGAAGTTTGCACTCCTCCATGAACATTCTCTATGCACATCAATATGTTGGTTATTATCTTGATCTCCTTTGTGATCAAAAGAACAGTGAATTTCATTCCATAACTCATGACCATTTTGTAGTGTTATGATCCAGTGCTCTTTTACTTCATATTCACCGTGTTCTCAAGCACCATGTGCAAATGACTTAGAGGACAGATCTTTGTCACCATTTGACAACAACTTTCTTTTTTTTTGGACCATTTGTTACATGATTCAATCACTATTTGATAGTGTTCTTCCTTTCTTAGTCCTATAGGATAGAGGACAATTCACAGTTCGCAAATCTCTAACAATGATATTCCTTTCAGTGATCTCGGTCACCTAATTCAATGTGATATCTTCTTCATTTCTCAGTGCTAACAATTCCTACACAGTCTTTTCTCAGTCATAGTTACAGTGCTCCTTCATTTGAAGATATTATGTTGCTTAGATAGTAATGTTTCAGTGAATTCATATTTTGTCTTGCAAACGTCTTGTTGCACTTGCAGTTTTGTTGTGCATAATATGTAGTCAAGATGCCTTCAAATGCCAGCTCTTTTGTAGAGGCATCAGGATAATGGTGTTAATAAAATAACAGTGTTAGTGAGAGGTATGATAGTAGATACACTGAGAATGGAAGGTCTAATGTTTTGACAGTAAAGGAATCATTTATTTTCTCATATCTTGACACAAGTTTCCCCGGTACATAAGATAGTGTATAATGTACTCTATTCCATGGTATCCACCTAATTCCATACCACCTAGAGAAGCAATGACTCGGAGTATATGTTCCCTATATTTTGTAGCACAAATGTGTCTTTTTGATGGTTTTCCACAATTAGGAAGAAGGTATGTCATGAAATGTTTGTGCCCACCCAAAACTAAGCCTTACAAAGAATGTCTGCACCTATACAAAATACCATAAGTTGCTTCAAAAGGTTATGATCCAGCACAAGAGCAAGCTATTAAGGGAGACTTGGCTTTTCTATTGGCATCTTTATGATTATATACACATCTTTTTTGCCACAGTTTCAAAATACACATTTATGATAATATTCACATAGCAAGAACCTTGAAAGGCCAAAAACCTTGCTCTCATTCTTCCTAGGTCACTCCTCAAGAGCCCATATCATTATTTTTGGGATCTTTACAATAGCTTATCCACTGATGAGAAGGCTCCCCTCATTTCCTAATGGAATAAATTTCCATTTTCTCTGCTTGAATGTGTAATGTGATGTAGTACATTCAATGTCACAAGGCATAGTTTGAGAGTAGAATTTGAGATGATATCAATAGAATCCAACTTCTTGCAACACAAAATGCAAAACCAACATCCCAACCAAAGAAAATTCTAAGCTTTAATATGCACCATAACCAATGTTTTCCCATATGAATGGTAGAATTGAACTAACTTTTGGGGGTCCCTTGAATAGCAAACATACACAGAAAAAAACTGTTGCAATAGCCAACAAGGAGAAAACAAATGGATGATACATGGCTCCATGATAGCCCACCATCCTTGATACTCTCTTGGAGGAAAATCTTGCACACTCACCAAATTTCAAAGGAAGCTTAAGTACCGTTTGTTGAGACAAGTTTTTGTCTAAACTAACTTCTTGAATTGCACTCACATTCAAGGAAGGTGCTTTCAAAAAATTTATTGCTAACTGAGCACTCATGCTATCTCCCAGTTTTCTTCTAATTAATCAGTTATATGAATGATTATTTCTCATTAAGGCATAAGCATATTTGGAAGTGGATTTTTATTAGATATTGTAGTTGCAATTTCCACTTCAGATCACCAAAGCCTTCACAAAACTTTTTGCACAACCACCGCAACACTGCACAATTGTTGTTGGGCCTTCACAATGATGCAAGGAAATGGCAACACTACATGATTGTTGTTGGGCCTTTGCAGTGATGGAAGGAAAATGCAACACTGCACAGTTGTTGTTGGGCCTTGTTGTTGATGCAGGGAAATCTCCCTGCATCACTGCGAAGGCCCAACAACAATCATGCGGTGTTGCGCTAGTTGTGTAGAAGGTTTTGTGAAGGCTTTGGTGATTCAAAGTGGAACTTGCAACTACAATATCTAATAAAAATCCACTTCCAAATATTCTTTTGATGGATATTCATATCCTCATCCAAAGCTCCAATTCACATACATGTAGGAATGACGCTTTCAAAGGTTGAGGAGTCGGGCTTTACACCCACTGGTTGCATTTTCTTAAAATTTTCTAAGGAATTTTTAGAAAAAACCCATTTTGAACATATCCTTTAATCATGACATTCCATGATATCACATTTCTTTGAGGCATTTTTTGAAATAGTTCACTTACCTTGTCTATGCTTCCACAATTTCATGTATGTCTTGCAGGGCATGTAACACCCCTCCGTTTTGGCTCTTTGATCGGCATTGTTGTTCCCTGTTATGATTGTGTCTGATTATGCTTTGACTTTGGAACTAGGTTGCTTTTGATTGCAATTGTTATACAATGTGGATGTTATATTTCGATGTGATGTTATCCTGATGTTACCCTTATGGCATGTTTTGGATTAACTTAGAAGATATTTGATTTAACGATGTTTTATGCTATTAATCATGTTATTAATGATAGATGCATCAGTTAGTGATATTGTATTGGTGAAGGGGATGGGATTGTATCACTCGCTTGCGAGTGCCCTACGATTTTGCTAGATTTCCTCTTCACGGTGTGATTGATCATATTATGTATATATGCACGTTCGACATGCTCTTTGTTGCAAGTACATGACATCGACTTCACCTGGTTTCCAGGTTTAAGCGTGTCCATTGACCAACGGAAATTAATTGGGAGATAGTAGCTAGGTTTTATGTGTCAAGTCATTACCCTAGTCACCATGTGTAGTCGGGTTTGGTTGTTTCATGTTGCCCAAATCACCTTGGTCTTTAATTAAATTCAAGTTATAATGGCTTGTGTTGTTAATCTGTGGCTTAAATGTAATTATTTGTAATGCTAGGAATGTTATTTACTTTATTAATTAATTTAATTTAATTAATAAAATAATCTAATCTTAGATTAGATTTATTTTATTGATTAATTAAATTAATTGTGTGAATTGATTAAGTTATTTCTTTCGAATTAAAAGTGTTAAAAGTTTTAAATTCTTTTATTGAAAAGAAAAATAAAAAATAAAAATAAAACTAAAAGGTATTACATTCTATTTGGAAAATAGAATTTTGTTTTAAGTTATTTAAAGTTCAAATGTTTCAAAATGCAATGACTTTGTAGAAAAGATATTTTTGGAAATAGTTGACTTTTTTTTTGGTAAAAGATATTTGTGAATTTGAAATTGGAATTTGTATTGGAATTTGAATTAGAAGTTGAATTTGAATTTGAGTTTACAATTTAATTTGAACTTGAAATTTAATTTGATCTAAATCTGAATTTGAGTTTGAATTTGAATTTGGGGGAAACTCTATTTTTAGGGGATTTTTGTTCATTTTGAGGGGGATGGGTTTTCAACTTGGATGGGGAGTTTGTTGGTGGTTTTACTTAGGATTTGTGAAGGAGGTGGAGACTTTAGCTTGGGATGGATTCAATGGAGGAATTGGAAAACTCCATGTTTGAAGGCTTCAAGTTTTGGAGGAAGAAAACAGGTTCCTCTTATCCTTGCTTGTCCATTTTGAAAGATTAAATCCTCTTCATGCTATTTTGAAATCTTGAAATGTTGTTTGAATCCAATGAAAACCATGGGTTATTTGTTTGAAAACTTGCATTTTGTGTTGAGATTTTGAAAAGAAAACCAAAACTAGAATCAACAATGGAAAAATGAAATGAAAACTAAAAGAGTCTTGTTTTCAAAACATAAATCTAAACCCTATGCTTGTGATGAAAAATCCATTTTTTTGTTACAAGATTTTGTTGGGAATTTGCTCAATAAAACCCACAAATTCATTTTAAAAAATACTAGGGTTTCCATTTATTAAATTATGGAAATAACCCTATGTTTATTTTTATCCATGTAGAATTTTTCTATGTTTTTCTTTGAATAAGGTTTATGTTTTCTTTTAAAAAGAAAAAAAAAGAAAGTAAATAAAATAAATTTTATTTTTTTTAGGGTGGCTGGGGAGGCCAACCCCCACCACCACCGCTGCCGCGGTCGGCGGCGGCGGGAGGCGTTCGCTGTGTGGGAACACACAGCCATCGCCGCTCGGTGGGGGGTGGGCTGTGTGTGAACACACAGCCACTGCCGCCCGACGGGAGGCAGGGCTGTGTGCCCAGGGCTTCAGCCCTTTCTTTGTATTAAAACAATTTCGATTTCTTTTAATGAATTTAATTTTTTATATATATTATTTATATTATATTTTATATATTATATATAATATTTAATATTATATATTATATAAAATATAATATATTTAATATATATTAAATTAAATGAATTTTAGTATAAGTTAAAAATATATATATATATATTTTAATATATATGTTAAATCATAAGGATTTTAAAGATGATTAATTGAAATATATATAAATTATTTGATATATTTTAATTAATGGGTGTTTTAATTATTTGTTAAAATAATAGTTGTTTAAATCAAATATATTTGTATATGAAGGTAGATACGTACATTGAATATTTATTTATAAATAACCATGATAATATGCTTTTATATTTAATTGTATGGATATCGTATTGGTACTTTATTTTAATAGATGCGCTAAGGGGTATCATGATTCAAATGTATTAAGATGATTATCGTCATGCTATTAGAGGCAAGAGTGGAGTTTAGAAAATCTAATGTTTTATTTGAAATATTGATTTTAGTTGATTGAGTATCCTATGTTGCAAAATGGATTAAGTGATTTAATTTAAATATTATTTATTAAAATATCTTGAGTTTGAATATGTTAGTGAAACTTAGAGTTAACGAATGTCTTATTCAAATCAGACGACTTTATTGTCAAATGTTGGATTTATTTATAATTTGATTTTGATTATTATGGATAACTGAGGCAAATGAAATTAAATAGACAAATTTAAGATATAGATCATCTTATGATGAAATTGTTACATAATCGAAGCAAAAGTAGATTCTATATTTAGAAGAATTATTTAGAACATTTCAAATTTTTTATTTATTTTTTTTATATAGTTAAATGATGTATTGAAAAAAAGGAGATTTTAAATAATCAAATGATTATACTTCAAAGGTTGACTTTATTAAGATATGTGATTGAGAAACGAAATATAATTATTGGTTTTAACTCCTTAAGTGTTCAACATGCTTAACTCACTATTAGGTATATTCGTTTTGGAATATAATTGAATTCAAGTAGAGATAAGATTTAGTTGATTTATTTAATGCTAAGTTGAAATCAAGACTGAAATCATTTAATCTGAATGTTTATTTTTTTCAAGATGTTTACTTATAGAATATGATTACAGAACTGAGAGTAAAGGATGAACTTATTAATTAACCTAAATGTTTTATTAATCAAGTGATTTATCTATAGTATGTGATCAGGAAACTTAGAGAGAATGGTTGATTTAAATTTTAACCAGATAGCTGCATTATTAAAGTGTTTTGATTATGAATATGGTTATGAAAGTTAGAGTAAATGATTTGTTCTTTAAATATTTCAATGTCGTGAAAAGATATGGGATCAATTGATTGGATAAATGCAAGTCATGAAATATATGTTTGACTGGATTTAGGAAATCCAAACATTAGCTTACCTATTTGACTGAAATGTTTTTAGTGTTTAATTGTTCACATTCGATGTTGTGGAATGAGAGTGAATGTTTTGAGATCCTTCCAGATATGGGTTCATTTATTGGAATGGGTGGTTATACGCGAGTCAACCTTTGTTATGTACTTTGGTTTCCATGTTATGAGAAAAGTTTGTTTGTCAAAATTACATCTTTAGGCATTTAAAGAATGTGTGATTATATGATTGTTGACTTTAAGTCATTTCTTGTTGATCATGTAAGTCTTCCAATTGTGTTTATTGAGATGATGATTGTTGCCCTGGTGATTGGTTATTGTCTTTCTTGGGTAGAGCATGAGACTTGTATCAGTGGAAACCTGGTTCTTCATACAGGTTGTGTGACCTTGTGATTAAAGGTTGAGTCTTGTTTTTAGTTCGTTATGTGGGTCATCATTATGTTAGTCAACCTTGTGTTAGCCTTGGGTAGTGCACGCTTTGGTTTCAGTTTTGTACATCTGTAGTGATGTGTTACCTATTGAGGTGTTTGGTTATTTGTGATCAGTGTTAGTGCATTGTCTACCCTTGGCATGTGGTTGAGTTATGTGTTGTCGATAGGGGAGTGGCTTTCAATGAGCGTCGGGCCCAAAGTGGTTCCAGGATAACTCATGTGAGAGTCAGTTAACTAAGTGAAAATTAAAATAACTTATACTAGGGACAGAGTAGCTTGAACATTAATAAGATAATTTAGCCTCGCTCATTGGCTCAAGGGCTCGTACGAGACTTGAGATGAATCGGGAAGGCCTAGAATGGCAAGATCGTTATCTCATCTTTAGGAGAGATAATCGATTCCGCTCTGGTGTGCATGTGGGGCCGGGAGTCGGTTGAGGTTTCCAGGATATCCCTAGAGGGGGGTCGGGACCTAGGAAGACTTGCCAGGAGATCCCATGCAACCTTTGCGATGACACTCCTCCTATGACAGCAGTCGGTATGGTGGTGTACCGTTGGTTTATTTTGTACAGTGATTGTACTCGATTTTGTACTCTGGAAGCATTGTAACCATGATGTTAAGTGATGTGGTATATGTTCTTGTTTGCAGATCAGTTTTTGTGTTAGCCTGTGTCTAGTGGTAGATGGTCTTATCTAGGAAATCCTTGTTACTATCTCCTAGCATGGAGGGAGTGGGGCCTTTGGGTTCCACGTGGTCGAGTGGCGTGCATCTTATTCCATTGGTTCTTCTTCTTGTTTGTGTGGTCGTGAATTCCAGTTGGAGAGCTCATTGGATGCGTTGCTTTCCTAGCTTCGTTCTTTTCAGTTGATCTTTATTTTATTACCCCTCATTTGTTATCGAGGTGGAATTTGTAAATTGTAATCACGATTATTGGATTTACCTCATTCGGGGAATGAGCGTTGTAATCTTATTGTTTAAATGTTAATTGGAATCTTGAGGTATTTATTTTCCTTATTGTAATTCATCTTGTATGGGATGTATGTAATCTTAATTTTGTAAGTGATTAATGTTTTGGTTTTAGTGGATGTTAATTGTTGTTTGGGTTTTTAAGTAATCTTTGTTTCGTGGCCTTAGAGGTTGTTGGCAATATGTATCCATCTTCATGTTAGTTGTACTTAAAGAAAAAAAAATTGGTACGTTTAAGTAATGAATTGCAACTTCCTCTAGGGTTGTGTGGTGGGGCATTACAGGGCACTTGTAACTACAACATATGACAAAAAATCCCTACTATTATGCTTTGATGGAATTCCCTTCATTATTACTGGATATCTGATGTACTGCACATTATTATAGTGCAAGCCTATTTTTCATATTGTTTCATTTAGCATCATTAATATTCTCCACAAGAACATTATCCTTGTTTAAAATGATGGAAATGGTTCACATCTCTCATAACAATTTCTCTTGCAACAATCTTGGAGATGAATTTAGATGGAGTGTGAAAATCAAAACATACTCAAAGGTTCTTAACAACTCTAATAGTTGTACCAAGGGCCATGTTTAACAAACCAAATGCAATTGCTAACTTTTCACTATGGTGGCAAATAAATGATTATTCTTTCTTCTATTCCACAACATTAAGTAAAAGTCTTGAATCTAGAAATACCCTGCTGCCTTCATTTTCCAAGCCAATTTCTCCAATTTTGCATAGCTCTCCCATGTTTGTGGATGTGATCTGTCTCCTACAATTTTTCAATTGATTTATCTTTTTGTTGTGTTTGGAATTACTTTTATAAACTTGCAATATACAATGCACTTTTATTCTTTCTGAATTAAGACTAATATAATTTTGTTGGTTGTATTGAAGCACAACTTCATTCATGGTGGAAAAGGAAGAACCTTGTTTCTCATATCAGATGGCACATTGCATATAAAGGAGGAAAGATTATAGGGTTATTGTTGACTGCATTGAACGAGAGAGCTTCATATATGGGACACAATCAACACTCTCCTTCTTGGATTCTACACATTACAGCTTGCTCCAAGAATATTTCCCATGTTGTAGAAGTTTTAAGAGATGAAAGGGGCATGTTCTTGCATTGAAGGGCTCCAAGCATGTGTTTCCATCATTGCAGAAGTTTTTTGGAGAAGTTTCTTTCTTGTCATTTCTATGCATTGTAACTAAGATTTTCAGTCTTGTGACTAAAAATAAAAAATTGTAATACTCTATTTCTAAGCATTTTTCAAGCAAGATAGATATTTCAAACTTGTGCAAGCTGTAAGAACACCTTTCTTTTAATAAAGTTCAATGATTTTTCCTTCTCAATGGGTATCTTATTGTGTCCAATTGATGATTGATGTGTATTTCTATGTTTTATGTTTAAATCCTCAAATATTAGTCAATTAAAATGACTAAATATACTACTAGTTGATGTCAATTAATAATTAAATTGACTAAATATGCTACCAATTGAGAAATTAGTGAATAGTGAATAAATTGACTAAATATATGATCGATGAAATCAATGAATAAAAATGACTAAATATACAACCAAATTGATCAAAATGATGATTAAAATTAATGACTAAGTACAATACCAATGGACAGAAATTGATGAATAAAAATGACTAAATAAGTGACTAGTTAACAACAATCAATGACTAAATTAACGACTAAATATATCAGTGAATAAAAAATGACTAAATAAGTGACCAGATTACAACAATCAATGACTAAATCAATAACTAAATATACTACCAAATCGATCAATTAAAACAACCAATAAATGACTAAAAATGGTTTAGTCATCAATTTGGTCACATTATAAATGGCTAACAATAAACTACTAATGGTCACGTGATCATGTTTGGTCATTTATATGTAGTTTTTAGTAGTTTTTTTAATCATATAAATTGTTTTTTCTGTACTAGTGGTAGTTCTTTGGAGTTTATTTCTTTTCGACATATTCCTAGGGAGTGGAATAGAGCGGTGGATTATTTGGCCAAGTGGGCTTTGGAGCAATAGGAGGGGTGGGATGTCAATGAATGGAGCCATTTTCCTTTGGATTCAGTGGTGGCCCTAGATAAGATTCTTTTGGATGACAATAATATGTAATTAGCTAGGCTTGGGGATCCTTCAGGATGCACCTATTAGTTCCTGACTTTTCTGTAATTTTCTACTTTCTTCAATAAAAAAATTTACCCCTTTTTATTTAAAAATAATGATAATAACATATAAAAAACTAATCAATTATTAACCTCATATACTAATACAAAAAAAAATACAATAATCTCATGTAATGTTATGTTTAAATCTAATTCATTATATTAGAAAATATAATAGTAATATAATGTTTTGATGTTAATTTGAATAGAAAAATAATAATGTAATATAAGATAAAAACTCTTAATATTATTATTAGATGGAAATAATATAATCATGTAAAGGTCATTAATTTTCTTAATATAATCGAATATAGAATAGAATAATAAGTTAACAACTTCAATATAAAAAAATCATATGATTGTTACAGTCTAATCATATAAATAGTCATCATTAATATAATAATCATACTTATGAAACAATGGTATTTGAATCATATTATTACTAGATGCAGATCATAGAATCTTTTATAGATCATTGAATTTTACAATACAATCTAATATAAAATATAATAGAATAATACTACAAACTTCAATATAATAATATCATATAATTGTTACAATCTAATCATATAAATAATTTTATAATTATTTAATCATCATTAACATAATAATCATATACTTATGAAAAAATATAACTAATTATGCAATTTTCTCATTATTTAATAATAGAACATAATATCCCAATTTAATAATGAATAAAATATTATCTTAAACATAACTCTCATAATAATAACTTTATAATTATATAACACTCATAATTTTTAAACTATATTTTGATAATAACATTAATATAATACTCATATTTCAGTTAGGCTTTAATATATAACTTATCATACAATTTTGTACATAATAAAATTTATTCCATTAAACAATACATGCTATATAACCAATCATACAATTTTCTAATCACATTTATGCCATTTTACAATATAAATAAATCATATAATCAAATGATTTGAATAAAATTAGAAATAACTAATATTAATATAATACTAAGATCATTTAATTATATAACATAATATCGCAATATAGGAATAAGAAAAAGGTTATTTTAAACAACATTAAATTGATAATAGCATTATACTCATAAACAAAAATATATACATATGAACAATTTTAGAATGGCTAAATCATATTAGTCTAAAACATACAATTTCTTAAACATATTGATTTCATCATACAATATAAATAAAAAAAATGACCAAATCATTTGAAAAAACATAAAAATAACTCATACAAATATAATAATAAAATCATTTAACAATATAACATAATATCACAATATAATAATATTAAAAATCATCAGTAAACACCATTATAATCAAAATATAATTATAATTAAATATATTAATATAATATATACATACACTTTTCACATAATATAAAAAAAAGATACATTATAGGTTTGCAATTTCATATTACTATAATACACTTATGACTAGTGTTGAAATATCTATTTAAGACAATTGTTTACTTTTATCTCAAATAGTATTTTTTGAAATTAGATAATACATTTTACTCATTAAACTTGGCAATATTACTTTTATTTCTAGTTATGGGTCGATCGAAGAGGAACTTTGAATCTGAGAAACAAATGAAAGAATATCAAAGAGTATACCAAAGAAAACATTAGAAACGACAGAGGGAGCAAATGGCAAATGCGAAAAGGGATGAACAAAAAAGAAAAAGAAATGAAGTAGATAGAGCAAGAAATACAAGACAAAGATTACAAGCAACAATAGAACAATTAAATGTAGAAAGCGGATAGGAAGAAAATACACACACACCAAATCCAAATGAAATACTTTCCATTGATTTCAAAAAATGCAATTGGTATTTTGTAATCACTTAGATTCCTACCATTCACAAGTAATTTGTTACATTTGCAAAGAAAGTTACATTGGAATATTAAAAAAATCACTTTAGAAGGTACTATTTGCATAAAGATGTAAATAGAAGAGAGGAATAAATAGATTCTCAACTATAAATAATATGAATCCTAGACCCCAACCAATTGAACTAACAAACCTCACACAAGTAGAAAAAATGTTGATTGCACGTGTAAGTTCGATTTTACAAGTTACACATGCAAGAGGTGGTCAATACAAATATAGAGGACATGCGATAAGCTTTCCACAACATATTAAATAAATATCAAATATATTGCCACATTGTATTGAAGATTTGTCAATCATTATAGTCCAAAGGAAATATCAACATGGCACGCGTTACCACCTCACGGTGAACAAGGAACATGTTTAAACAACACTCAAGTACAAAATCATCTACGAAATATTTTACAAGTAGATGTCACAATCGATGGAAATGTGCTTGAAACTTTACCTAGAAATTCAAACCAAAATATTTTTGAACTTAGGACTATGTGTATAGAATTTCAATTAGATACAAATGTATAGCTTATGTCAAACCAATGATTGAGAATAATGAAGGTAATATCCTTAAACATATTACATCGATGGTTGCTCAACCACCCTAGTGCACAAAAAGAGATGGATTGATCCATGCATGGATGAACAACCCAAACACAAATCCACTGACATTAATTGACTAGCCAACAGTTGGTGAGTTTCCAATAAATAAATATGTTACATCAGGATTGTTTGATATGGCATTCACAACATTATTTCTAAATGGTATATGTGACTGGTTAGAACAACAAATAAATAAAGTAAAGCTACATGAATATGTGAGGCATCTATGTTGTTATAGAGACAATAGATTCGGTAAACATCTGAGACTTTGATATTATATGGAAAATATGATAATGAGACATCATGCATAGACATCAATTGTAGCTTTTATGAAAAGAAATCTCCATGAAATGTCTATCACAATAAATGAGCTTTGTGAACATATGAACAATATGCCATAGTCACAACTTGTTGATAGATTGATGTGGTTTGGAACCTCTGTAAGGGGTACAAGTTCATATTGGACAAAATGTTGTGCAGAATTGATAGACATGTTGCATCAGATTGGTGCACCCACCATTTTCTTTACATTGAGTGCAACTAACTTGTATTTGCCAGAATTGCATGCACTAATATTAGGTACATCACCAACAACTTCAAGAGAAAAATGTGATTGACTACCCACACATAGATGGCCAAGCTATATGCAAATTTTAGAAATGGATATTTTGGGTAGGAGAGATTTCAACAAACAGACCAATTGATTTAATGATTTTCAAATTTAAGAATACACAAATGAAGCTACCAATTTCATTACCATCATAAAAATAAATGGTTGTCTCATTCAAGATGATATACGACACTCTATCAACTATGAAAACCTCAGCAAAAAACAAGAAAAAGCAATTAACATGATAATTTCACACTACCAAAGAAATCAAAATGAATCTTCATTGGTCATGATAATTCAAGGTACAACAAAAACATGAAAGTCATATGTTATAGGTTTCATAACCAAAGCACTTAAAAATGCTTCAATGTCAGATCAATCTCCCCTACTTCTGCTTGCACCAACTAGAGTTGCAAAATTCAATATAGGTGCATCAATCATTCATTCTAAATTGAAAATTCCAATCAAAGACTTCAAAGAGCTAGAGGGGGAAATATTAACAAGTTTTCAAGAGGAATTAGCACATATCAGATACATATTGATTGATGAAATGAGTTTTCTTGGTGAAATATTGATTGAAAATATAGATTCTTAACTCCGTCAAACTTTTCCTCAAAATGCAAATCAACCCTTTGTAGGTATGAGTCTTATATATGATTGATTTTAAAAAATTTGGTTGAAATCTATTGCATGTCCTTATTTATAAATTATACATTCAAATATAACATTTATATATTACTTGTAGGAATATCAATGATCTTGGTTGGAGATCTTAAACAATTGCCTGTTGTTAATGACAAACCAACATATGTAAGCAAAAGATGAACTAAAATATTATAGGAAGAATTTGAAATTGTCATTATTTTAGATTAGATTTTAAAACAAGATGGATCAAATAATGAACAACAAAGATTTCGTCAACTTAGAAATATTAAAGATGCAAACCCTACAATAGTTGATTGGAGTTTTCTAATGACAAGATCTAATGCAAGGTTAGATGTACCAACCAATGAATACTTTGATGTAATAATGTTCATTTGTTTTCAACAGATGACAATGTTCACACCCACAATAGGAAAAAATTATACTTTGAAAAATCCAATTGCACAAAGCATTACCCATGCAGGAGTATTAGGGCAAATGCACAATCAGCATCGCACAAAAACAATTATTACTTGAAATCTATGATGTTTGTTCATAATTCCTTTTATAGAGACATTAAAGGTTTTATTTTTCTCATATTGGTGAAGGTTCCATAACTAGATTCCCTACAGTTTGGAAGAATTCAATTTTCTCTATTCTCTGCTAAAGATTTATGGAAAAATTACTTTTTGGATTTCTATAGAACTTGAGATCAAATTCTTTGGAGGAGGTCTTAGAAATTTTGAGATTCTCATTGCTATCCATTTTTGAGAAGTTTTGAGCTTCTGACAAAAAGTTATGACCAAAGTTGGTTTTCAGCCTTGGTACCCGTCCTAGTGGCACAATTGAAGTTTTCTAGCTCTATAAGGTATAATTTTGATTGAAATTTATTATTTTGATGTCTTTCCAATAGCAAGAGCCTTTGATTTGAAATATTTAATCAAATTAAAGACCAAAAAAAAAAAGACCATGTCACTTTTGGAAAATAATGATGTATGAGAAAAACCAAAGGACCAAGAACCCATGGGTCATGTGGGAGAGGAAAGAATAGAAAAAAAAAAACTAAATAATAAAATAAAATAAAAAGAAGCAACTATGTGATAACAATGGAAGATATAGGGATTGGGTAGCAGGAGAAAAGGAGAGTTGTAGGAAAAATAACAATACAAGTGCAGATTTAATAAAAAGCCAGAGAAGAGGCATTGAAAAAAATTAAGGGGTTGCACAAAGATTATAGAGAGGCTATAAAGGGAGAACAACAACAACTAAAACCATTTGAATAACATTTTTAATTTGAAAATAGGCAGGTTTGGAGCAATAGTGAGGAAGAGTAGAATTTCGGGAGTGTTTAGATATTTGAACCAAAATTTGTAATTGTGAATTGTAACCATTAAGAATAAATACGAATATGGAATTATTTTTTTGAATTATGTTTATGTTTGTTTGGATTATTTTAATTGGCATATGAAGTTGTCAATTTAAATGGTAATGGCTATGAATTTGAAGTTTGATATGTGAATTTTGGGTCCATTCGTGATCTTGTCTGCATCAATTGGTATTAGAGCAGGAGATCTTGAGAGTGGAGAGAATCCACCAGGACCTACGGGTAGAGTAGAGGGTAGAAGGCGGTAAAGAAGAGCTCATGTGAGGATTTTTGCAGGTAGAGAGAATACCTAAGAAATCGAGAGCTAGGGAGCTATGAAAAGAAGTGTGAGAGTTGTGAAAGATTGCAGCAAATGAGATGGGTATAGTCATAAAGAACATGCCCGTTATTTGGGAAGCATGGAGATCGTATGAAGAAACTAAGATATGGAGGATGATAGAAAACATAAGCAAGCGATTGGATAAGCTGGAAAAAGACATGAGGAAAGAAGATGAGGATAGAGTGAATAGTGAAGATCCTACAGTAGAGGTAGTTGAAAAGGAGAAAAATGAAAATCCAATAATGGAATACGAAGAGGTTGTAGCAGTAGAGGATGGAGAAGATGATTTGTTAAAATATATTTTGGCAATAGAAGAAGAGTGGCTTGAGAAGACTATTGATGAAGATGAGAAGATGCACGTTACAATGAAAGGGGAGGAAATACAAGTTGCAGCTGCAAACAAAGATGAGGTAAATCTATTTTATGATAATATTTTATTTTCAAATAAGATGGTAGAAGAAGAAATGGCTAGAGAACAAAAGCATGTAGAGAAAATGGAGATTTTTCTAGATACAAATTGGTGTCTAGATGGTGCAAGTTTGTGCATAGAAATTATAAAGGATACTATAGGATTTTGGTGGAGGTGGTTGGCCTACGGTGGGTCGATGAATCCCACAAATGAGAAAAGTGTGGAGAGCATTTGGTGGAAGGGGTTAGTTCATGGTGGACATGAGTCCACGAGGGGAAGGAAGAAGAGAGTGCAACGTTGTTGGAGAAAGATGACAAGTGTTCCATCGAGATGTTAGAAGAAAAGGAAGAAGGAATAGCTTGGTGCATGAGATTCAGCGATGGAGTTTGTTGCTAGTTACATTCAACCTGGAAGAGTAGTCTGATTACTCAACTCCACATTTGTGAGCCTATGCTCACAAATTTCCTACCTAGTGTGTCTAATGCAGGAACATCTGGGCGAACGCGCAATCAACATCATGCACAAAAACAATTGTTACTTGAAGTCTATGATGGTTGTTCATAATTCCTTTTATGGAGACATTAAAAGATGTATTTGTCTCATATTGGTGAAGGTTCCATAACTAGATTCTCTAAAGTTGGGAGAATTCAATTTTCTCTATTATGGCTAGTAATATATGGAAAAAATAATTTTTGGAGTTCTATAGAACTTGAGATCAAATGCTTTGGAGAAGGTCTTAGGAATGTTGAGATGCTCATTCTTATATTTTTTGTGAAGTTTTGAGCTTCTGACAAAAATTTATGGCCGAAGTTGGTTTTCAACTTTGGTACTCGCCCTAGTGGCACAATTGAAGTTTTCTAGCTCTATAAGGTATAATTTTTATTGAAATTTATTATTTTGATGTCTTTCCAGCAACAAGAGCCTTTGATTTGAAATATTTAATCAAATTAAAGACCATGCCATTTTTGGAAGAGAATAATGATGTATGAGAAAAACCAAAAGACCAAGAACCCATGGGTCACGTGGGAGAGGAAAGAATAGAAAAAAATAATTAAATAAATCAAATCAAATCAAAAGCAACAACTACGTGATAGCAGTGGAAGATACAAGGATTGGGTAGCTAGAGAAAAGGAGAGTTGCAAGCAAAATAACAATACAAGTGCAGATTTAATAAAAATCCAGAGAAGGGGCATGGAAAAAAAATTAAGGGGTTGCACAAAGATTATATAGAGGCTACAAAGGGAGAACAATGACAGCTACAACCATTTGAATAACATTTTTAATTTGCAAACAAGTAGGTTTGGAGCAGCAGTGAGGAAGAGTAGAATTTTGGGAGTGTTTAGATATTTGAACCAAAATTTGTAATTGTGAATTGTAACCATCAAGAATAAATATGATTATGGAATTGTTTTTTTGAATTGTGTTTAAGTTTGTTTGGATTATTTTGATTAACATCTGAAGTTATCAATTTAAATGGTAATGGTTGTGAATTTTGGGGAGTCGTAATCTTGTCTGCATCAATTACAACAAAAAATGGAAGTGTCAGTGCAACTGAAGGATATATAGATGATGATCTTGATATTGAATTATTGACAAGCAAAAATACAAGAGTTATGTTAACATGAAACCTACTGATAGAAGCAAGACTTGTTAATGGAACTCTAGGATTTGTTCAAAAAATTGTATATAGACTTGGAACATCACCACCCCAACCACCAGCCTATGTATTGGTACAATTCGACACTTAGAAATTTTATTTGATGATCAACGTCCTTTCAATGTTCCAATCATAACAATTCAAAGCAATAACTCAATACAAATATCATTAAGATTGGCTTGGGCCTTAACAATATATAAATCGCAAGGGCTAACTCTCAAAAAGTCATTGTTGATATTGAACCAACAGAAAGAGCAGGATTAACATCCATTGCAATGTCTCGTGACAAGTCTTTAAATAGACTATGAATTATACCACCATTCACATACAACAAATATGAAAAATTAAAAAAAAAAGAAAACAAATTGCAAACAAAAAAATAGAAAAAAATAATTTCAAGGTCTTAATATATAATTCATGTAGGCTATATACTTTTTCGTGCAATACAATGTCTATATCTATAAATGATATTCATTCTCTTTTGTTTCATATATATTTAAAAATTAACATATTTATCTTATTCAATAATTTATATAAAAATATTGAGATATATTTTTTTCAAGCGTTCATTTATATATATATTTTAATAATATTTTTTTTTTTTATTATATCTCAATATTGTGAATAAAACAGGTTAACGAACTCTTTGTGAATGAAAGTGTCCAGCCAAGTGCATATTGGCAGAAATGCTTTTGAAGTCTTCTACAGTATGCAATTTCAACGACTACCCGTAACTAAGTCTGTTTATCCCAAAATTTTAAGTGCCTGCACCACCATCTCACCCATTCAGCGAACACATGCTTTGATCATTAAAACTGGATTAGAGTGGGATGTATTTATAGCAAGTGCACTCGTCCACGTCTATAGCAAATGTGGTTATCTGGAGAATGCACGCCAAGTGTTTGACAAAATGCCTCAGCGGAATGTGGTATCATGGACTGCTATGATGGTCGGCTGTGTGCATGCAGGATATGCGCAGGATGCGTTGCAGTTGTATCAAGAAATGCGAATCCAGGCACAAACCATAAGGATTAATTCCAAGTCTTTTGCAATTGTCCTTAGTGCCTGTGCTCACTTGCAAGCAATGCAACAGGGTGAGCAGCTCCATGCCTACATTATCAAAACAGGATTCTACACCAGTTTGTCTGTTACGAATGGACTTGTGAGCATGTATGCCAAATGTGGAAACACCCATTACACCTGCAAGGTGTTCGATGAAATGAATCAACGGGATGTAGTCTCATGGAATGCAGTGATTTCTGGATATAGTCACAGTGGAAAGGATAAGGAAGCGCTGCAGTATTATTGTAGAATGCAACAAAGTAATATTGAACCAGATTCAATTACTCTGTCCAGTGTTTTTAGTTCATGTGCCAGCTTAGAAGGACTGGAACAGGGCAAGCAGGTACATGCTAGAATAATTCAAATTGGATTCGAACCCAGCGTTTCTGTGGGCAATGCCCTTATTACTATGTATGCTAAATCCGGTAGCATTGAGGATTCAATCCAAGTTTTTAAATATATGTCCCAAAAAGATCAGACCTCTTGGAATGCAATGGTTGGAGGATATGTTCAGGGTTGTCAATTTGAAGAGGCTATTGAGCTTTTTCACCAAATGCAAGACAAAGCAGGTGAGATGAACCACATCACATTTGCTACCATTCTAGGTGCATTTAAAAGCCCAGAAACTTTAATAAAGGGCAAGCAATTGCATGGTCATCTCTTTAAGGCTGGATTTGTAGCAGAGGCAATTGTAAGGAACGCCCTTCTTACCATGTATGCAGATTGTGGAAGCATAGATAATGCTAGCAACTTCTTTTTTGAAATGCCTAAAGAAGGTGTGGTCTCTTGGAATGCAATGATTGCTGGATATACCCAAAATGGCCTTGGTAAGGAGTCGCTCAAACTCTTTTCCCAGATGCATCGTATAGGCATTCACATCAAACCTGACAATTTCACCTTTGCCACAACTCTCACTGCGTGTGCTAGCTTAGCAACTTTGGAAAATGGTAAGCAGGTTCATGCAAGTACAATGAAAACAGGGTTTTATTCGGACATCTTTGTTGATACTGCGCTTGTTGACATGTATGCAAAATGTGGCAGCATAGAGGATGCGCAGAAAGTCTTTAACAGTATGTTTGAACCAAGAGATTTTTCCTGGAATACCATGATTGCCGGATATGCTCGATATGGCTATGCTGACAAAGCATTGGAAACATTTTTTGAAATGCAAGAAGCAGGCTTCAAACCAGATTACATCACATTTGTTAATGTTCTTTCTGCATGCAGCCATGCTGGTCTAGTAGATGAAGCTCGCAGCTACTTTCATTCAATGACAAGGAATTATGGAATCACACCAAGACTAGAACATTATGCGTGTATGGTTGATATTCTTGGTCGTTGTGGATTTTTGGATGAAGCTGAATGCTTTATTAAAAGCATGCCATTAGTACCTAGTGCTTTGATTTGGCGTATCCTTCTTGGTGCATGCAGAGTCCATGGTAACCTTGATATAGGAAAATGTGCTGCAGAATGTGTGCTGGAGTTGGAGCCACAGGATTCTGCCACTCATTTGCTGCTTCAAAAGATATATGCGGCAGCTGGAAATTGGGATGCTGTAGCAAAGGTAAGAACATTGATTAAAGACCTTGAGGTGCAAAAAGAGCCAGGATGCAGTTGGATTGAAATCAACAACAGGGTTTATGTCTTCGTCGTCGAAAGCAGAAGGTATCAATGAATAGTATATTAGAAATCAATGCAAAATAAAATTCATGATAGGATGTACATGCCTCAGAATTTATCTGCTGCATGCTTTTGAGTAAGAATGAAAAGGAAATAACAGGATGAGAAATTGGTAATCTCATTGGTCTTTAAGCACAGCTCTAGGGTAAGTATTCAAAACTAAATAAAAAGTACTGTGCGTGTAGCCAGAGTGATACTTCTGAGGATTCCACATGCCTGAACTGGTTGGGAAACAAACTTGTTAAGCCATGGCTACAATTATAGCTTTTCAAGGACAGGAAATGCCCTTATGTAAATTAATGGCATTACAAACCAGAATCAACCAAAACGAAAGGTATGATATACCTGTCTGCTTGTCTTGTGCAGGAGGGCATCTATTCATCACGGATGCACAGGAAAGTAGGGACTCAAAATTGGCATATATCTGGAATAATGTAGAAATCATACGTCTTCAGTATGTATATGAATCTTACGTGTATCCTTGCCTTACATGCTATCTTATGGTAAGAATTAGAGGTAAGACTCTTTGATCTGGAATTCCATCTTTCAAGAAGACATTTAATGGATGATCCTCAGAAAAATATAATGGACCCACTAACATCAAAGAGAGAGTACAGTAGATTGGAGCCTCAGTCTTGGCCTTAACTGTTAGAGCAATTGTTCTGCTGTTATCAGCACTATATACATATAAAACATTCAATTGAATTATATTTCAAACATCAGACTAGATAAAAAGGGATCAGATATGCAGGATTCCCCAAAAATAATTGCAAATATCTCCACTGTCAGCACTCTGTCTACTGTGATCACATGGAAGATTATCAGAGTGAAGAAATGTGGAGAATAAACGCAATTCAACTAATTCATCTAATCTCTTTCATGTGGAATTCACAACATCTGCATAAGTATTATCCATGGGAGGAATACAATCAAAGTGAAGCATATGAATAAGAAAGGTAACAACATCAAGGATGGAAAGGAAAGTGAAACCAAGTTCCATGAAGGATGAGGGATCACAAATACTATGAAAGTGTGTCATCAAAAAATTTATACCACTACTCTTATGGTAAAAGGAAATGAGACTATCAAGGATTTATGGTTGAATGGGACTAAGTGTAAGAATATGCCAGTCCTTGATATAATTATAGTTCGAGGCTAAGGATAGGGGTTGGTGATAATCCACGGTGAAAGAATCAAACAATTAAGCACCACTAATATTGACATGGATTGGATATATAATAATAAGTTTTATCTATCTAATATGAAATAGAAAATTATATCATGAAAACATATTCACAAAATCAATTGTAAGAATGATGAGATTCAAACTCTAGTTCAATCGAGGAGCCTTAAGGATGAAAGATAACACACTATCTTGGCAAAAACCTTAATTGTAGATCTGATAAGAAAACATAGTTATCACATATCTAAAAGTAAAATTATAAAAAAATGTATATCATATTTGAACTGAGAAAAAATAAAAAGATAAACCCTAAGGCCAAACTCTATGGGAGTGTAGGAAATATTAGGCTCAAAATGCTAAAGGAAACTTTAAGAGATAAGTGAGTATTCTTTGTATTTCTGCACTGAGTATTATTCTAGATCCAACACATGACATGATTTAATCCAAAATCAAATCTAAACTAACACAATTAAGTGAGACAAATATAAAACAAGTAATTGCACGAACAAATAAAGAATCGAAGAAGTATCACATAACTATTACATCATGATGGATTGACTAATGTGTGGTAAGAAGCTATCTATGAATCAAATATGAGACTAGGAACACCTACAAATGGCTATGGTGAGTCAACATGATGGTTATAATCTCTTGGATGGGATCACGATTGTTATCCTAGTCCTAACTTTATGTGATTTTTTCATGTGTTCTTTTCATTTACCTCTAACTATTATCTAATCTAAGATCGAGTGGTATTGACAAACACATTTAGGAATTTTTTAAGCTAGGATTGGACTGCTTCACTTCTTCTCACCCTTATCAAGCCTATTTAATTATTTATAATGATTGAATAATGAGTCATGCGATAAATATCCTTTGAAATGATGATGTAAGCTATCATGATTATTTTTTCCTTTATTGCATGTGAATTTGATGCTCTAATGATGATGCATTTTGAACCCTAAACATTTTATGACTATTGATTTATTCTTGAGGGTCCTAGGGCATGTCTTCTTATATGCTAGCCTAAACCTCAATTCAAGTAAATTAACACAAAAGATGATAGATAATAGTAATAAATTTGAATTAGGTCAAGGTGGAATTAATGAGAATTCAAATTTGATGGATTGGATTGTCATAATAAGTGTATCTAGGAATTATAAGGAACTAATAAATCAGTTATACATCGAATAAGAATTATAATGGGTAAACATATGACCACATATTTATGGTTTTAATTAAATCTTCTACATAAATGACCCAAATCAAAAACTACATTATCATATCTATAAACATGGCTAAAACAAGGTCAAAATTAATGAGGAAAAGTAAGAAGAATGTACCTTTTTTATTCTATACAAATATATGGTTTAGTGTTCTTATAGGTTGTTGGTCACAAGACCCTCCCACTAAATCTAGAACCTTAGAATATTTGGGAGTCTATTCAATTGAAGAAGATCAACAACAAAATTGTATAAATTGTGGGTAGGAGATTTCATTGTAAATTATAAAGGAAATACTCACAAGAGGTCATATGGGGCTGATCTTTAGGGTTCACCATTTTCCTATTCTCTATGACACTAAGTCTTACTCCTCCACATCAATGATTGGTTGACACTTAGTTGTTTGATGATGGAAACCACCAACTTCAAACTACCAACTAATCTAGCGTTCAACCACTACCCAAACACTAACTAATGATTGACACTTAGCCATGGTCAGCAACAACATTTACAAAACTTGCATCATTTTTAGAATCCATTTCATTAACTATGACATTATTATTTACTCTACCATTTTAAAAATCAAATTTCCTTTGTCATTTTGTCTACATATTTTAAACAATAACTCCTCTATGATTTTGGTTTACCATTTTGGGTGAACAATGAACAACAATGTGTTTCAAGTGTGAAATAAAACTCTAATGGATCACTTAGAGCTTTAATATGCATTTTTTAACTATATGTTTCATAATCATCTAATTCTTATATCTACAAATAAGGTAAAAAAATCTAAATTATATTTTACTAATGTAAAAACCCACAATGTTTGCCCTACGAAACCCCTTATTTTCATATGTTTGGAATTTTCTAAGCACTTTATGAATTTATTTGTTTCTCATTTTATGAAAACCCCTTCTTCCTAGACCTATTTAGTGTTGTGTATCCCTATATTTCTTATCTTCAAAAATTGATTCAAATGTATTTTTTAGACCTAAATAATTAAGTTAGTTGTGAGATTTAATCTTTTCTTGAATTAAAAATTTCTTTGAAGATGGATCCAAGTCTTTCCTTGTCCAATTAGGTAAATGGAAATAACTTTTGTAACTAGACTAGAATAAATTATGATTGCAATAGATAGGTTATATATGTGGCTCTCAAATGCAAGAGTTTTGTTGGGATGATTCCCCCTCATATAGACAATACGTCCTTCCTTGCAATTCTCAACTTGACTAATAATCATTTCTCTAGCCTTATTTCCTATGAGCTTGATAAATTAGAGAAGTTGCAACACATTAACTTGTATGAAAATTGTGTGCAACCTATGTAATTCTATTTAGTATGCATGCACATGCATAAACCTTTATGAACTTTTATCAAACATCAATTTCTTGAATGGAAAAGTTCTACTCAAATTGATTTCCTTGTAAAAACCATATTTAACTAATGTAAAAATTAACAATGTTTTCTCTATAGAACTCTTATTTTTCATATGTTTAGGGTTTCTTTCTAGGGATTTTATGATATTTTATTTACATATTTTTATGATACCCCTAGTTCTTATACCTAAGCAACATAATTTATTCTTGTATTGTTCATCCCCATAATTTGATTCAAATACTTTTATTAGATTAAAATAGTTAAGTTAGATATGAAGATGGAATCTGGTTGTACCTTGTCCAATTGGGTGAATGGAAATAACAAGTTTACGATTAAGATTTTTCTTCAAGTAAAAATATCTGTGAAGATGGATCCAAGTCTTACTTTGTCCAATTGGGTGAATGAAAATAATATTTACAAGTGGATTGGGAATAATTAACGGTCACAATTAATGGGTTGTGATTGTGGTTCTCAAACACAAGAGTCTACTTTAAATGATAACTCCTCATATAGGCAATATGTCCTTACTATTATTGTAAACTTAGTGATAACTATAAATATTTTTAATCATAATTAAAACTTGAACTATGAGTTATCTTAACTCAATGTGCTATCATTAAGTATCATCTTAGTTGAAATTAGGGTTAAGGATTAAGAGATCAAGGATGTAGGATTAAGGGTAGTAATATATTAAGATATTAATATTCATTAATTCCTTCCTTATGATTAGGGTTGGTAGACATATAAACTCTATCAAATAAATAAAATTATTAGTGAAATTTGTTATGTTTACTTCTATCTCATCAAGAGTGTTTAGTTCTTGTCAATCCCCATAACCATATAAAACATGGGCACTTTAGAAATGTGATCATTATTTGAGTTTACATTTCTCAATAAAGAAAGGTTGACAAAAACCAATCATAAACATATTATACTCTTCTTAGGATAGAGAGTATCTATATGATATTCATTTGATGTCATTTTAGCTATCTCTACTTAGTAAATTCATCTCCACAGATATTTGGTTGTTAACTATTAAATTAATATATTATTGTAACTTAAAATATAATCACGGTCAACTTAATACCTCATCTTTAAGGGTTGTATTAGTTGTAATTAAGGTTATTATTAAGGGTTAAGGGGTTGTAATCTAGCAAGGGGTTAACCTTTAATATTTTTTTCCCTATGGTTAGGGTTGGTAGACTTCAAAAATTTAAAGAAAAGTTTTGGTGTATTTGTATGTTTAATTTAGGCTCATTACAAGGGCTTGTCTATTGTCAATTCTTATAACCACATACACCATGGGTAGTTAACAAATGAGTTATATATTTGAGTTTCTACTCTTCTTGACATTATTGAAATAAATCAAAATTTAGACTGAGATGCATATGAACCTTAAGATGGATTATTTTAAGGCAAGGTATCCAAAATAATTGGTTGACGATAAGTGTGTAGATTATATTGTGTTGCACACACCAAAATATGGGTTCTTAAATAAAGGGATTTTATCTTGTTTTAAATAAATTCCTTGGTTGTATAAAATTATATTATTTTTTAGATTCTCATGGACTACTATAAGTACAATGAAAAAACATATATTTCACATCTCAAGTTGCTCTATTGAAATGTATTGATGGGAAAAGTGAATTTAACTATAAATTACAATCAATATGTATACATAGTTCTCTTATGTTCCAACAATTAAACAAATATATAAAAGAACCATGTCCAATATAATGTTCTCATATAACTAATAATATTTTAGGACATTAAGTAAATGCATATAATTTCTTTATTAGTGAATATTATTCTCTTGTTCATGATAGTTGTATGTCTTATTATGGTGTTTGACTCTTTTACCACATTGGTATCATTATAGTGATTGGTGAATATTTAGTTGTGTCCATAGTTTGTGTGGGAATTATGCCTTTGTAAGAATATTGTGTAATGACTAAAGTCTTCAATTTCTCACAAGCAATCACTTTGATGAATATGTGTATATCAAAAAGGAACATAACAGTCACACATATTGAATATCGTACAAATCATTTTACTATGTTTTGCACTCATATTAGTGTTTTCCTTTGTCCATTTTACCTCTTTATAGCCCTTAATTTTTTCATCTCCTCAGTTTTCCCATTTTCATGTCTTGAGCCCTTCCTAACCTTATTTGTTATCCCTATGTTATCCTCACTCCTTTCCATTCTTTTTTCTCCTATCCTATTTTTTCTTCACCCTTAAGTTGTCCTTGTCTCTATTAGCAAGGTCAACTTTATCCATTGCTCCAAAATGAAAGGCCTTTTCGTTGTCTCTCATGTGTGGACTACCCTTACCCTATTTTTTCATATCTTACAAATCATGATCCCAAATCAACTAAAACAACTTCCAATAAAATTGGTTCCACCGATTCATCCTCTCAATTTTATCTAATCGTCCTCGAGATAGAGTAAAAATACAACCATATGTGTATGCCCCCTCTTTTTTCTCCAAAAATTGAATGTTAGGTTACCCTAGCTTTAGTTTTTTCAAATTTTTTGCTCACAAAATATTATTAGAATCCTCAAAATCTATAAAAGGATCCCCTTTTCTTTGATTTGACAACCACACAAAACATACAAGAATTCTCTCTCTTGCATTTTCTTACTTGTGGTTTGCAATCCTAGCGCTTTGGAGCATTGGAATACTGACATACTTTTGGAGAATTATTCTAGAGTTTTGAATTCCATTAGATCATAGCATCTTGGAGCATTAGTATAGATTTTGTGTCATCCTTTTTATTTCATAGTCCTTATTGTATGCATGCAAATGAAAAAGGAAATAAGAATCAAAATGAAATCAATTCAATACTCAAGTCAAACATATGCAAACCTCAAATTGAGCATGATGGGTTCTATAACTCTCCCCATTTATTGCTTTAATTTCTTGTTTCAAAGATATTTCCAAAGACCATGCCATCATATACTTAAGAAATTTTAATTATTTGAGTAAAACTAATATATTAGATGCATAATGTTTTAATTATTTTTAAGATATTATAGCATATTATTTTGTTTATAATGATCTTAGAGTATAAATATTCTAGAAGCTAACTTCTACATGTAGCAAGTAAGAAAGAAAACCCAGAACTAAGTTTGTAGCATGTTTGTAGCCAAAGTTGCAAGTGCATGCAACCAAAGTCACGAGTTCCCAAAGCTAGGGACCATAATTGTTGATAATTGTTCAAGTAGCAATAACTTCTACACAAGTTAAGGAGAAACTTCAATAAAGAAGAGAAGCGTGACTAATAAGTCACAAACACAGTAGCAATTCTTCAGCAAGGATCGAGTAAGAATTTAATGGTCTATGCCACTCATATTCATGTTTCCAACAAATTGATTCCTCCTATACATTAGTTGGAATGTTATAATAGGAATGTTCTTATTTAGGCTTAATTTCACTTAGTATTCTACTTTTTTCTAATTTTAAAATAAGACAGTCCTCCTCCTATATCATAGGGAGTGTCTAGACAAGTGTATAATAGTTGTTAAGAATCCAATAAGTTTGTAAAAGAAAGAGTTGGTATATATATTGAAGATTCAACATATCTAGATAGAGAGATTTTTCCTACAAGATTATATTATTTTTCTAAGTAGATAATTTGAAGATATATTTTCCATTTTATTTAATTGCATGTGATGTATTATAGGAGGATCTAATTTAGTTAATATTATATAAATTAGAAGAGAGGTGTTGTTGACCCAAGCAAGGGCCCCCAAGAGGTTAACTACAACCATGCTTTAATTCTATTAGTTTCATGATTTTAGAAATCTTAGCTAGATTTAATTTTTATAGTTAATTTAATGTTATTAATAGGGAAACTGTTAACATCCGCCAACAACAATATCTTTATAGCAATTGTTATGCAATTCTTGTTTGATTGAATCTCATAGAATTTGCAAAGCTTATTTTCCTTCTATATACAATTATTTGAGTTAAGCTACATAAGTCTTTAGTCTTACATACAATATTGTCACCATTCAAGAAGAATACAATCCTATTTTTGACATGATAAATGAAACACATTGTACTAAATAGATTTCTTGATATCAGATAATGATATGTGTTGAGTCTTGTGCACACCTTTGTTACATCAAATTTATTAATCATTGACAGTTCTCAATATTTTCATGTCATTTTCAGGGATGGTGTCAAGCTCTAGTATTTATGGTTCTTGAATTATTTTTTCTATACTTTCCTAGAATACAAATATATTTTCAACACTTAAGACTTGTAGCCATTAGTGAAATTACCAAACCATTCACTAGCATTGTGTAGGAAGGAGAATATTAGCTCTAGAAACATTGCTTGTAGTGGAGAAGAGATTCATTGGGGAGATTTCTTCTATATAATAGTAATTAAGAAGAGATGTCAATAGAAGAAGAAGATGTTGCAGGAGGACAAGCAAGTGAGCCCCTAATTCTTGAGGAATAATATCCTGAAGCCCCCCACTAATTATTTCAAGTCAAGAATCAAATGAGCCTCATTATCAAGTCATTCCTTCCACTTACAACCAAAACTCCAACACCATGATAGGTGATGCAACAACCAAGGAGCCTCCTAAAACCACTACCATACAATTCCTCATTTCTAATCAAGGCATGCTACCATGAAAACATCCCACCTTATGCCCTACCAAATTTGTATGGTTTTATCATAGAGGAACCAAACACATTCTTATTTGGATTTGATGTCCTTTGTTAAAGTTACAATTATATTACAAATGTGCACCATTTGAATATTTTCCCAACAAAACTCAAGGATGTTGCCTTGTGATGGCTCGTGGGATTGGGGAGAGATACAATACTCAATTAGAGAACCATGAAAGATAAATTCTTGAAGAAATATAAAGATGACTATCAAAGAAGGGACATGAGGAGAGATGACATCTTCAAGATGAAACATAAAGAAGTTGAACCCTTAGAAGATTATGTGGAACAATTTATGTTTTGTTCTAGGAAATTAAAGACGTGCCAATCTGCACTACAATTGTTAGGGAACTATGTTTGAAGAATCCATAATGAAAACGTAAAGATCCACAAGCTATCCAAGTTATTGGGTAGCTTTTTGATATCATGCTTGGAAATGTAGTTGTTCCAAAATATGCAAACCCTAGTAGCCTAGTTGTAGATGTTCACATCAATGGGACCCTCATACAAAATATTTTAACTGACTTCGATGATTACGTAAATGCAATGACCAAGGAAACAATGCAATTATTGCAACTTTTTGACCTTCATCCTATCCACACAATACTACAATTGATAGATCGGTCAACTGTTGAATTGAATGGATCATCCTAGAAATATCCAATAGATTTTATAATCCTAAAACCAAAGGCTAACTAGGGAGGATACCTACTTATATTAGGTTGACCATGTTTAGAAATAGTTGATGCATTTATCACAAATAGGTTAGGCAATATGATAATTTCTAATAGAAATGTGACTAAAATGTTGATTTTTTACCCTCCAGCATAGCCTTTTGCTAACTTAGAACAACTAGTATGGCCAAATCTTAAGGATAATGACCAATATTTGGTTAAAACATTAATGAATGACTACCAGAAGAATCCCTTTGATAGAAACCCAAGATGAGGATACCATCCTCCCAAACATTATGCAAAATAACTATGGAATCAACCCATGACAAAACTATTGTTTGGAATGACTATCTTGCTCGTTGCATAGTATCCTTCCTAACGGGGTTGGTTATTAGTATCTTTTTACTGCTTTTTATATAATTTCAAGACACTTTACATATGCTTCTAAAGTACCTTTTAGACAAATACTTCCATGTTTGTTATCCTTTTATACATACTTTGCAACCTTGAACCAAGTTTGTGGATATGAAATATGGTGATAATATTTGTAGAAATTGCATGATTTAAATATGAGAATGTGTGCATATGAATAGAATTCTATGATTTAATTATGGAGGTTAGTTGTATATGTATTTTGTATGGATTAATCTTTCTGCAAGCCAACACGAGGTAACAAGAATAGAGTATTTGTAGCAAGAACTGATGCAATGAAACAAGGGATGATTGAAGTTCAAATTGCCTAACCATCCTAAATGCACTTGAAAACAAAATTGGAAAACTTTATCAAAAATACTTTGGACAACATCAAAAGAGTGAGTCACAATATCAATAACATATTGGCAATCCTTAAAACATAGATTCATATCATCAACATGTTCAACATCAAGACACCTTGTACCAACAACCCCCATCCTATGATCCTTCATACAATGCACAATATCAACAAGGGTTACAACAACAAAATCAAGATCCTAATTTTATGCAAAATCAATATGTATCTTCCTTCATTCAAAACACCCAACAAAAAATAAACACACATCCTCAAACATCTCAATATCCACATCAACATTTCCAACATCATCAAAATGTTGATTCATATCAGCAACAAAGTCTATTTCCACAACATCGGTGAATCAACATCAATTGCCAAAACAAAATCCACAACATCAAGGTGTACCTCAAATGCAATATCAAGATGTACCTCAATCGTAGTATCAAGGAGTTCCACAACCCCAAGATGTACCTCAAATGCAATATCAAGGAGTTTTGCAACATCAAGGCATGCCTCAAACTCAAGATCAAAGGATTCCGCAAGTTCAATATCAAGGCACACCCCACCCTCAAGGTACCTGCAACACACAAAAAGGACTTAACCCTCCTTATACACAACATGGTTATCAAGGGCCCATGCCTTCACAAATACCCACCTATGATCAAACAAACGTCATAAAAAAAAAGGTCATAACATCCTTCTAAACCAAACGAACACACCTATTGACAATATAACCTTGCAGTTAGAAAATAACAATCAACTCAATTACCAAAGCAATCTATCAAACAGCCAATACAAAAATAAAGAGAAAAACAATAAAGAGAGGCCACAAAGGAAATATTACCAACCAAGAAGGAAATTCACCCCTTTGGGAGAGACTTTAGAGGTAATCATGCACAAACTAGTACAACAGGACCTTATCAAAATCAACGACATTCCAACTTATGGTGATCCAAACTTTAAACTCCCTTGGTATAATGAGTACAAACAATATGAGTTCCACAAAATCAAGGGTCACACAACGAAAAAATGCATAGAACTCAAAAATCTCATCCAAGACCTTATTGATCAAAAACAAATAGCTATTGAAGAAAACATTCAAGGTTCAACCACTATGAAAAATATTAAAAATATCTCAAAAGTTGAAAACAAAGATCAAGATCCATCTACCAATGAAAAAAATCAACAATATATCAACCTCAAAAGTTAAAAACAAAGATCAAGAGCCATCTACCAATGAAAAAATCAACAATGTCTCAAGCTCAAAAGTTAAAAAAAAAGATCAAGAGCCATCTACTAATGACAAAATCAACAATATCTCTACCTCAAATGTTGCGGATAATGATCAAGAACCATCTATCGATGATAACATTGACAATAGCTGAAAAGTTGAAAACAACGATCAAGATCTATCTACCACTAATCACATTGACAATGTCTCTACATAATCCAATGAGCAAGAGGACATACATCAAGAATTTAATCCCAAGCATGATCAAAATCAATCACCCAAGTCTCACAATGATCCAATCCAAGATATATTGGCATCATCCAACCTCATGGTAGTACATATTGGTAATCAAGAGACTCTTAATACAACACTTATACCCAATGCAGAAAATCTAAGCCAAGAGTTATCACCCATATGTCCACATTTCAAGGAAATCCAAGGATCCTTTACCATAAATCCCTTCTTTGAAATTGATTCATGTCAAGAGCATGAACCAAAGCATATTGAAGATAATACCACACAAAGTCAAGATCAATAATCCCTATCATCAAAATACTACAATGACATGGTAGATATCTTCCAATGCATCACAATATTTTCCAAAAGAAGAACAAATCCATACACCTACACATGAGATGCTTACTCCTAATGGAAATGTAGATGATCTTCATTCAAAACAAGAGTCTCATACTCTTGATATCATTACTAAGGAATGAGAGTCTCCTAGTCTTAACATCTTTACACATGATCAAGACATATCAGAAGCCAAAGACATATCAAAAATGGATCATGAAGAAGACTTATACATAAATTGTGAACCAGAAACATCCTCTGAAGGAATATCAAAAATGAATGATGGGGAAGACTTTTATGTGGACAATGAATCATCAACACCTCTTGAAGAAGCATTAAAATCTAATATTTCACAAGATCAAATTGAAGATATCAATTAGGAAGTTATCCCACATATGGAGGATCCTATCACTTACAAACTTGGATCACTTACCTTTTTCAGGGAAAGCTATCTTATCAGTGAAGAAGCTATCACCTTTGAAGATCCATAATAGAGCAAAGAAGAATTAGCACCTTTTTTCCAAGGTAAATCATATCCTATTGCAAATAAAAATTTTCAACAAATGAATTATCAAGGTAGAGGATTAGGCCTACATGAACAGGGTATCTTAGAACCAGTGTGTTTCTCCACTAAGTTGGTGTTTCCTTTTTCTCAAGCACGAAGTTTCTCAAACCATTGATAATATCTTATTGTTCTCCTTCAACTCATGTGAGGTTTGGTTGTATAATGGGTGTTGTAAGACCTGATTGTTGAACTAGAGCAGTAAGACACCAAATGGTCATAAAGTGAGTGATGTTGGTGAATGTTTTGGAAATGATGTTAACTTTGGGATTCAAAATGTTGAAAACTTTGGACCATTTTTTCACTTCATTTTCCTAGAGGATATGTTTTGAAGATCTACTTGAACTAGCCTTGAGGTGCAAGAAAACGTTGATATCTTAGAATTTTGAGTAAAGGAATGATCCAAGTTGTTTTGATTTTGAATCCCAAAAACTAGGTTGGAGTGTTTGATTTTGCAAATGGATATGGATTGATGTAGATATGATGTGTTTTGGAGGTGTGATTGTTTTTGTTCTCACAAGGTGAAAGATGTAACCAATTTCATATTAGCCTTTGATTTGCACTAGAAGACAAAGCAAAAGCGGAAATCTTTATAGTAGTAGTGTTTAGTTTTTAGGGAAACTTTGACAAAACATATAGCAGTAGTGGTCTCTATTTTAGTTTGTGACTAGTAATAGAGAGCTCAATAACGGTAAGTTTTGGAAAAAGCGGTTTTCTTATGTCAATAGCAGCAACATTTTCTGTGTCAGCTGTGGTAGTTTCATCAAAAGCAAGGTACTCCCACAATACTAGTTTACAATTTTTGGCCAAACTTGACATTGAATTGAATTTTTTTAACTAAATCTTCACTTTTGGGCACCTATAGCGGCTAAACCATGAGGAATTTGAAGATGATGCAAACTAGTGATTTGTGACATTTTGTCTGTAGATTCTAAATATATATTTTTCAAAAAAATTAGAATCAAATTGCACTTCTTTTTCCATCTCCTTCAAAAACTAGTTTTTAACAATAAACACCATTTTTAAAGAGTGGCGTTAATAGCTAGCACAACTTTTTTTCTCTGAAGGATAAAATTCTATTTTTTTCAAATTTAGATTTGTAACTACGATATCTAGTGCATGGAATTGGTTTCATAGAATTTCATTGAATATTTTTTTCTTAATTAAGTTTCAAAGTCAAACTAGTTACAATTCAAACATGATTTAAAGGCTAAAACATAACCTTTTTTTGTATTTATTGAATTTTTTTTTTTTTTTTTGCTGGATTATGGACATCAATATCTAGTGCACTGGTATTTTTCAATTTTTTTTTGATAATCTGCTATCTTTCCACATGTGCAAAATAAAGAGCATGATTTTTGGTGAAAAACCTACATTCACAAGAAATAAAAAATAAATATAATAATCAAATTAAATATATTTAAAATTATACTTTTTGGGAAGCTTACAATAAGGACTATATACTTACAAAAAATAAATTTTAAATGGATTCATTTGATCCCCCAAAAGGTAAATCAAAACTAGTTTTTAATCAGCATTTTGATAGGTGTAAAGGAGACTTTATTATATGTATGGTTTCAAACTAGTCGGGTTCTATCTAAGTGGGTTTGATCTAAGGTGGTTTGATCAAACCCTCTTCAATTGGAATCCTTTAAATGGAACTTTTCAAGGATTAAATCATTATATTTTCTAAAAATATGTGATTTCAACAAAAATCAGAATGTCCCAAAAAGTGTAAACCACTATTGTGGGATCAACCAGCAGTCTTTCTGACAATTCTTTTGACTAGTGAAACAGTGAATTTCAAAATCGATAAGTTTGGCATAAGTGATAATTCATATGTCAACTACACTACAATCATAGGTCAAGTGTAATGAGATTTTTTGGTAGAAGTGGTCTAGTTTAGCAATATCATTTTTTCTTTGACATGGACTATTTAAAATAGAAAGTGTAATGTCCCCTTTTTAGCACGCTCATGTTTGTGGATGGTTAGCCTATAATTTTGATCCTCGTAGGCTAATAAGGATGGTTAGGGGGTCTTCTGAGGATTGTATCATCTCTAGTTTTCAGTGGCATTTAGCTTTGGCTTTCATTTGGCATTCACAGGGCTCCAATTGCTATACTTACTATTTATAGTAAGTCAAAGGATGGTTGTGAGGGAGCCTTACTATTTTTAGTAAGGCACTTGGTCATCTTGAGATTCACAGAGTTGGCCCCAATTCCAGATGGTTTGATGAAATATTAAATATTGAAGGAGATATTAAAGTTTAAATGGCTCAAAATAATATTTAATTATTAAAAAGGGTGTTATAAAGTTATAACTTGAGGGTCAATTCATCATTAAAAAGGGGGCCATATTATTAATTAAATATTGGGCACCAATTCCAAAGTATTTTACGAAATATTAAAAGATGCAAGAAAATAACATTTTAATGTTATTAAATGTGCCTTTTTGGAGAAATTCGGCTTTTTCAAGAAGGCTTATATATTTTACTTTGGAGTCTTTTTACATTCATTTGATTGAGCATTGGTTTGGAGGAGTTTTATCTGAGAGAGGAAGCCAAGGGTTTCTAAATTAGTTAGCCATTGGAGAACGTTCACTCTTCAGTGTTGTAGCCATTTGAGGTGGTGAGATATCCATTGAATCTAGCATTTTGGGGGACTTCATTTAGAGGTTCCAGTTGTGCAAATTGGTGAGATAATTCAAGGGTTGCAGGCAAATTGAATATTTTAATTAAGAAGGAAATAAGTCTGCAGTTTTGGTGAATTCTTATTACTGCTACAAGGTTGTATGACCTACTTTTTGGAAGCTAGTAATTACATCAAAGAGGCGCTCATAGTAGAAGGTTGATTTTGGTTTAAAAGGGAACAATAAATTTTAATAAAATCATAGAAGGGACGCTAGGCAGTAAGGAAGGCATAAACATTGATATCACAGGGTTGGAGAAGGATTTATGTCTACTGCAAATCAAACTATGCCTATTGCAAGCCATCCATGAGAGGAATAAGAAATTGTTGCCCTTGCTTTTTATGATTTTCTTCATAAATTTGATCAACGAATTACGGGTATGTTTTCCTTGTAAACATTTAAGTGAATGATCAACAAAAAATTATTTATTGCTGCAGTATTGTTTACGATTGTTCATTACTTTTCATTCCAATTCTTTACATTGGCATATTTTTTAATACTTGCAAAACTTCAACAACAAAAAAAGCAAAAACCCTTGAAAACACATCAAAAAATTGCAAAACACCAAACAAAGACAAGTCACAAAATCTAGGGCAAGAAGTGTTCTTACATTGGTATCAAAGCCTTAATCCTGCCATCCTGGAGGGTTGAAGGTTCACATTAGAAGTCACCACAAATATTACACTCATAGTAAAGGAGAACTAGAAGAAGAGTGGCAAGAGGATAATCCATTTGCAAAGGTACCATTGGCAGAGATGGGTGCAGAGCAGAAGAGATTCCACAAAGGAATGAAAGAAGAGATGTGGATAGGAGTGAAGAGCTTCTTGAAAGAATGGCCTATGCATTTGAGGGATTTACAGCCACCATGCAATAAAAAATATAGCAAAATAGGGTTATTGAGGAGAATAGGATGAGATACAATAGGGATCATGATGATGATAGGAGTGTGGCAGGGTCATAGAGAGTGCAAAGAGCACCTTCCCACACTATAGATAGGCCTACTCAACCCACATTTCTAAGAGAAGAACGAGTTGAGGAGAATTTTGAAGAGGTTGCAAACCCAACCTATGTTGATGCAGTTATGGCTGCCCACGATGAGTGGCGCCAATTGACATCGGAGGCGTGTGAGCTCATGCATTTTGACTAGTTTTTGCAATCAAGGGTGGATTATTATAGGGCTCGACAAGGGAATAGGCCTCGAAACCAAAACAAAGATTTGAAGCACACTACCAGCAAAATCACACTACCCTATTTTGATGGCAGTGGCAAGGTAACAACACAGTCTTGGATTCATAGGGTGGACACCTTGTCACTTCAACCTATGTCTGAAGAAGAAGCAATCAAGTTTTCCATGCTACACTTAGAGGGAGCAACCCATGATTGGTGGTACCAGTGGATGGTAACATTGCAGCATGATTGCATCACCTCTTATCAAGAGTTTGTGGATAGGTTGGTTGATCATTTTGATAAAAAAAGGATCCAGAAGTTTATTTCAGAGACTTGGCACAACTTAGGCAAATTGGTAGCCTGGAGATTTATATCAGTGACTTCTAGAGTTTATTCATGATGGTGACAAACATTTCATAGAAGAGGCTAGTTGTGCTATTTGTGGAGGGTTTTTTGGAATAATTGTGAGGGTGGATTAAGGCTTTCAATCCACCGACACTGTAGGAAGCAATGAAGAAAGCAAGAAGTATGGAGTTTGCTACCACAAAAATTAGGAGCTCACATAAGGATGTTCCTTCAACCAGCAAAGACGAATCTCAATAGGCAGATGATAAGAAAAAGAAAATAGTAACTACTGTAGTTGAGGAGTCACGTGAGGAGTTGAGAAAAAACAAATTATGTTTTTGTTGTAAGGAACCATACACCCTGGATCATGATTTCCCTTTAAGACCTAAGGGCAAAGAAAATAAAATCATGTGGGCATACTATGAGGATCGTCAGGATGTGATGGCATCTGCGAATGGGAATTTGGCTCCTATGGCATTCTTTGCTAATTTCTAGGATGAGGCCACATTTAGGTTCAGGGGGATAGTTAATGGGAAGCATTGTGTTGCTATGATGGATACGGGAGCAGCACATGATTCTATTGATGAGGGTTTTGTGGCTAGATGCAGACTTCAGGTCAAGGACTTTGATGGATTCAAAGTTTGAGTGGTTGATGGATACACCCTTGCATGCACTAGGCGGGTTGCTAATCTCACTTTGATGTTGAACAACTATGAGTTACACTCTGATTTCTATGTAGTCAACATGGGTGAGATGAATATAGTTCTAGGCATGAAATGGCTTCAAGCCCTGGGAGTATTTACCCTTGACGTACCTAAGGTGGAGATGTCATTTGAGGTTGATGGTAGGAAACATGTGTTGAGGGGAATTATAGATGGGAGCTTGCATTCTATCTCTCTTTCAAGAGAGAAGAATAGGGAGAGAGAGCAGGAAATGATTCAAGAGGAGTTTGTGTTAGTTGATTACTCCAGGGGTACAAAGTTGTATGCTTTAGATCAACATGGCGGTGTTGTCCAGTTTGTGAACAACCCCTTGTTTGAGGCAGATGTTACATTGTCTTATGATAACCCACTTTTCGGGTTAGATGTCGATTCCACTCTTGACCCGAATTTTGAGATGAGTGTTGATTGTAGTGTTTGGGATCCTTCCAATGCATTGGGGTTTCAAACCAAGCTCGCAGAGGATTTTTCTAAGGTATACACAATGAAGAGTCCGTACAGTTTCACATTTGACCCTCATGTGCATGACCTATTTCAGATACATAGCTCTGTGGTGTAGGTACTTGACATTGGTTATGGCAGTTTTCCTTACACAAGGTTTGGAAGAAAATATGGTCATTTCTTTGAATCGCTTGCTCTTGAGACTTATACTCCTACAACACCAGATGGCAATTTTGAGTTGGCCCAACAGGTTCAACCAGTTGTTCTAGGGAGGGTGTTACAGGAGTAGTTTGATGTTATCAGGGGCATTGCACAGTTCTACCCATGGTATCCTGGTGGAGCAATCTTACAGAGGAGTATCAGTTGATAGTTGAGATTGCTTGGGGACAAGCAATTTTAGGGAGGGAGGACTGTAATGTCCCCTTTTTAGCAAGCTCATGTTTGTGGATGGTTAGCCTATAATTTTGACCCTCGTAAGATAATAAGGATGGTTAGGGGGTTTTTTGAGGATTGTATCATCTCTAGTGTTTAGTGGCATTCAGTTTTGGCTTTCGTTTGGCGTTCACAAGGCTCCAGTTGTTATACTTACTATTTATAGTAAGTCAGAGGATGGTTGTGAGGGACCCTTACTATTTTTAGTAAGGCACTTGATCATCTTGAGATTCACAGAGTTGGCATCAATTCAAATAGTCTAATGAAATATTAAATATTGAAGGAGATATTAAAGTTTAAATGACTCAAAATAATATTTAATTATTAAAAAGGGTGTTATAAAGTTATAACTTAATGTTATAACTTGAGGGTCAATTCATCATTAAAAAGGGGGCCATATTATTAATTAAATATTGAGTGCCAATTCCAAAGTATTTTATGAAATATTAAAAGATGCAACAAAATAACATTTTAATGTTATTAAATGTGCCTTTTTGGAGAAATTCAACTTTCTCAAGAAGGCTTATATATTTTACTTTGGAGTCTTTTTACATTCATTTGATTGAGCATTGGTTTGGAGGAGTCTTTTCTAAGAGAGGAAGCCAAGGGTTTTTGAATCAGTTAGCCATTAGAGAACGTTCACTCTTTAGTGTTGTAGCCATTTGAGGTGGTGAGATATCCATTAAATCTAGCATTCTGGGGGACTTCATTCAAAGGTTCCAATTGTGCAAATTGGTGAGATAATTCAAGGGTTGCAAGTAGATTGAATATTTTAGTTAAGAAGGAAATAAGTTTGCATTATTGGTGAATTCTTATTGCTACTACAAGGCTATACAACCTACTTTTTGGTAGCCAGTAATTACATCAAAGAGGCGCTCATAGTAGAAGGATGATTTTGGTTAAAAAGGGAACAATAAATTCTAATAAAATCATTGAAGGGACACTACGCAGTAAGGAAGGCATCAACATTGATATCAAATGGTTGGAGAAGGATTTATGTCTGCTGCAAATCAAACTATGCCTATTGCAAGCTGTCCATGAGAGGAATAAGAAATCGCTGCACTTGTTTTTATGATTTTCTTCATAAATTTGATCAGCGAATTACGAGTATGTTTGCCTTGTAAACATTTAAGTGAATGATCAATAAAAAATTATTTATTGTTGCAGTTTTTTTTACAGTTGTTCATTACTTTTCATTCCAATTCTTTACATTGGTGTATTTTTCAATACTTGCAAAACTTTTTAAAAAAAAGCAAAAACCCTTGAAAACACATCAAAAAATTGCAAAACACCAAACAAAGACAAGTCACAAAATCTAGGGCAAGCAGTGTTCTTACAGAGAGCAATAGTGATGTGTTTAAGCAACTACGAGAAATTTTTGTGTCAACTATGGTAATTATCAGGTCAATAGCAGCAAGTTTTTACAACAGTGTTTCTATTTAAGTCAACTGCATTTTTCTTGTGCAAGAGTAGTAAAGTTTTATTAATAACTGCAAAAGCTAGAGAGTGATAGCGATAGGGTTTTGGTTGACTACGACAATTCTTAGATCAACAATGGTAGAAACAACAACAGTAGTGGCTTCTATTCAGATTTGCTTCCAATTTTCTGTTTTGATGGCAGTTTGGACAAGTTTGAAATTTTTGATATCTTGTTTGATTCTAATTTGTCTTGAGATTTTGGCAAGTGATACAATACAACACAAGAATCAAAACTAGTTGACCCTAAATGTCTATATCTTAAGCAAGTTTCTTTCCACAAAATCTCAAAGTTTGTGAAAGTAAAAATACTAAAGGCATAGTTCCCAATGTTAACTTTATTCGTAATGTGACTTGAAATGTAAGCATAAATATTTGAAAACCTCTAGAGATATTTGTTTAAGATATCTTATAAGGAGTGCAGATATAGGGCTCTTTTCAAAGGTATTCACACTAAGTCCAAAGGGATTGAAATTTGATAACCATATTCCATGTTTGTTTTGATGTGTTCATTTTAAATCAAGCAAAGTGTTTGATGTCCAAAGTAACCAAGAATTTTGGCAAGTTCGTGAAGAAAATTTACGACCTAGAGATAGGCATGTTCTTTTAGGTGGGCTTACCTCATGCCCCGAAGGGATGATTTTACATGCAACTTATGGAGAGTGTTTTAATCTCAACCATAAATCGGACTTGGTGAGTAACTTCTCAGAAGAAAATTCTGATGCACCACTTTCAAAGAATGTTTTGGCTAAAAAAGGTGGCCTCTACTACATTAGTTCTTAGTCCTGCTCAAGGGATTCAATGCTTTTCTAGTGCCCAACAAGCCACTTAAGGCTTTAACCAACTTACTTAGGGCTTTGTATACACAATGGTACCTCCCCTTTCGTGAATGGCACTAACAAAGAAGTAATTGCTAATTAAGTTGTTTGGCATTTAGCCTTGACCATTTATATAGCAGCTTGAGGGAAAATTTTCTTTGAATCACCTTTGAGTTCTCTAATGTGGGATGTGTCTCAAAGGTAGGCCCTCTAAAAGTGATGCTAATTGAAATAAAACAAGTGTAAAACTCAAATTGATTTTCGTCACCTAATATCACCAAAAGATGTGAGGGGAGAGGATAGACATTTAGTTTTCCAAACACTGAAAACATAGCATACAATTCATCAAAACATTATTTTTAAGCCCCTTGAGAAGCGCTATCCAAAAAAATGAAGTGTAAACAAGATAGCAATTTATTTTTTGTGCACCAATTTTCAAGCGTTATGAATTTCTAGCAAATAGATAGCAGTGCGCAAATTAGAATGTATTTGTTCAGTTTTAACCACCAATTCTTGAGTGTTTCTAATAACTTTGTCTTAATGTGGTCAACAAAATGAAAGATCACATGTTCGTCAACAAAAATGAAAGTATGTAATCCAAAAGAAAGCATTCCATTTTATGAGCACCAAAAATGGTGTTGTTCTAATCTACGAAAGCTTTTGAAAGTTCATTTTAGGACACCAAATCAAAAGCGTTCAAGTTGTGGGGTTCAATTGTTCAACACCAATTCAAAAGATTTTTCTAGACTGGAAAACTTTTGAAAAGTTCCTTTTAAGACACTAAATTGAAAGCATGCAAATTGTGGGGTTCAATCGTTAAACACCAATTCGAAGTGTTTTCCTCAACTAGAAAGCTTTTAATTTGGAATGTGACTTGGACCATTCAACTTCTCTAAAATAAAACCGTTAGTTGTTCTTGGATAAACACATGGCATGCTCCTACAAATCCTACATAATCAATGTTAGCAACTTTCAAACACCCAAAATAGTCACATGTTAGCTAGCATTAGAAATCATAAATTTGGTTTGCAGATTTTAATATAAAAGATACAAAGAAAAAGTGTAAATGTTAGTCAAAAGTGGCCCCATATTTTTAGCAACTACAGTCCTAATTGTCAAAAGTGGCCCTGTTATGTGCAAGAGTGGTCCAAATGTCAAAATTGGACCTATTTATTAAGCAAAAGTGGTTAGAAATGTCAATAGCAGTTGCAAAAAGTGCAACCATGGTTGAAACGAAGGAACGATCGTGTAAGATTCATGTATCATTCGTGTAAATTTTTGTCAAGTGAATTTCTAGAAAATGCAACTGCCTTCCGGAACCTGCAGCTGCTCAATTAAAACTCACAAAAAGGTTAGTGTCAAGGACCAAGGTGCCATCGGGCATGCCAAAATGTATAACGGGGAAATCGAGATATGAGAATACAACATAAATGAATTGAACTAATCTTAATTCAAAACAAAATTATGAATTCCTAAACCCATTACTCATGAAATGAACAATACAAGATTATTGAATTCAATGAAATTAAGCAATGCAATCAAAGAACAAAATGATGTATTCAATTAACTAATATTGTTACCCATCTCATGTTGAAGTGTATTCGCAAATGATGTTGGATTGCGTTGTATCAATGTGAAGCCCCCATTATGTGTTGCAAAAGCTCCAAATTTTTGTAAATGGTGATCAAAGATGTGTGTTAAAGCTCTCAAGAAAATGAATGGCAATTCAGCATTACTTCGTTGCACAAAAGATGTTAATTCTCTGATCATTTTTTAGGATGAAGAGGATTGTTATATAGATTTTACAATTTAAGATGAATGTACAACATTAAACAATGTTGAATGAAGATCAATGGTTGAAAGCTATTGAGAAGAATTAGATTGCTTAGTTAGGTTTTGTGATCAAATCAATTAAGGATGTTAATTGATCAATCAAAGGAAATAGATTGCCTAATCGATGGAATTAAAGAAATCACGTTGAGCTTTTAGTGGGATTGAAGAACATATGAATTAGTTATGAAATAGATGGATCGATCAAGAAATAGATGAATTAGTCAACCAATTAGAGTGAGCAATCGGTGGTCATGATTTTCTCAATCATGAAAGTGGGTGAGGGTAATTAATTAATTAAGCCTTTTTAAGTTGAATGTGCAAGTCATGTTTGACTTTTACAAACAAAGTTGTATTTGTTTGTTTTGACCTTTTTTAATGATGTTTGAATAATCTATTTAATTATTCAAGTTTAGGGGAAAGTGATTTAATTAAACTATTATGTTTTAATAATTTAATTAATTTAGGGGAATAGGGTAAATTAGCAACATAATTAAATAATTGATGTTATTTAATTAATCAGGAGGGATAAATTTAGATTAATGCTTTATTGAATAAATAAAATTTATTTAATTAGTTAAAAATGATAAAATAGTGAATTAATTAAATAATGTAATATTATTCAATTAATAGAGGAAATTAGGGTTTTTGATGTAATTGATGTTAAATGCAGTGATATTAAATGATAATGATATCAATGATGAGAACATGTCATTCAAGATTTGTGATAAGTGTTAGGTCATTTTTACATGTGTACAGGGTGAGATGATTAGGATGGTTAAGGATGATTAAGATGAGATAATTAGGGTGAATAGAAATGAGATGATTGGGATGAAAAGATATGATTAGGATGAGGTGATTAAGATGGAAAGGAATGATTAGGATGAAGAGGGATGATTAGGATGAGAAGGGGGATAATTCAAATGATTAGGAATGAGAAAGGGAGATTAGCATGGAATGATTAGGATGAAAATAGGTTATTAGGATGAGATGATGAGGATGTCAAGTTTGAATTAGAGATAATGTGGATAAATTGACTTGGAGGACCCCTATACCTGTTTTTGTAAGACTACTTCTTTAGGATTTGCATAGGAAGAAACTTTGGACAACACAGGCACCATTTTTAGCAACATAGGCACCACTTTGAGTAATACAAGTGTTGTTTTGTGAAATGTAGGTGTGGTTTTGTGAGAGAAAAACGTGGCTATATGAAATAAAGGCACTTTTCTGCAGACTTGAAAAAAACCTTTCTATAAAGCATATGCACTATTTGTCACAATGGAAGTGCAACAAGATATAGGAAAAGTATTGAAAGTCACCATGAAAGAACAATTCTATCAAATGCAAACCATGAAATAAATGTCCTATCAAATGAAAGCACCAAAAGTCATGAAAAAAGCACGAGTTTGTCGAACAAAAGGGTCAAATCATAGAGCCAAGTGCCAGGTATGGTTTCTCAAAATAGAGGTGTCAAAATTTGAAATGAAGGCATTGATAGTCACTTAAAAAGTGTAATACAGTCAAATGGAGATCACTAAAAGTCACAATGGAAGCATGGGTTTGTCGAACGAAAGCACAAAATCACATAGCCAAGTTTGGAACTAGGACTTGTAACTCAAAACTCACCAAAAACTCAAAGAAGGTTAAAACATGGATGTGAGTCCCAACGGGTATGCCAAAATGGGGATAATGAAATGATTGAAGTGAAAGAAATAAGATGAATGCATAAACACATAAATATTTACCTCAAATCACGTTCAAATTCCATGATTGAGCTAGAATAGGATGCACCCAAAGCCTATTGATATGCTCTTAATAGATAGAATGTGGTTGCTTATAATTTCAGTAGCATGATGGTATGATCAAGATGATTCAATAGAAATTTGGACAACATAATAGTAGCATGAGATTGGATTACTCAAATGGAGTGAGAGGCCTCTCATTTATATAATTTCCATGAGAGAAATCAAGGGCCAAGATGGATTGGTTAATGGGTGGCTAAGATTAATTGAGGATTAGGGTTTGGATCAAAGTTATAGTCATGTGACAAGTGTCACATGAGGGATAAGTGCTAGGTTTAAGATGTGCATTAGGGAAACATCTTTATGTGAATGGCTAGGATTAAGATGTGTGAAATGAACATTTGGATGGATGAGATGAAAAGCTAGTTTAAATTTTGGGAAGTGTCTAGGTTCAATAAATTCATATAAGGAGTTAGTCACACATGTGAATGGGACACTTGTCACATGATGACGAATTATTTAGATTATGGTCCATGTGAACAAGATAAAGGGATAGGATTAAATGGACAAGGATAAAAGGTGAATGTGGAATTAACTAAATAAATAATAATATTTATTTAATTAATAGGATCAAGTGAAGAGTAAAATAATTAAATAAATGATAAATATTTATTTAATTAAAGGTGAGGATAAAATGGGGGAAAGGATGTAATTAAATAAATAAATAATAAATATCTATTTAATTAATAGCTTAGGATAGGGTAAAATTAGGTGTGGTTGGGTAAGGTTAGATTTTAGGTGTCTACACCTATGATAATGTATTTGTATATGGATGTAAATGATGGTCTAAACCTAAGATAATGGATGTGTATGAGGATGTTGATGATAAAAAGATGTTATGATATGAAAGTATCCTACAATGTGGGTAAAATGATGGTATAGTATGGATATATTTGAGGATAAAGTTGACAAGAGGATGTTATAATATGAATGTAGATGGTGATCGAACTGAGGATATGGATTTATGTGAGGATGTAGACTTAGGATTTAGACAAGATTATGGTATGACATGAATGTGAATGAGGGTGTAGATAAAAAGAGGATGTTATAATATGAATGTATATGGTGATCTAACTTAGGATATGGATGTATGTGAGGATGTGGACTTGGGATTTTGACAAGATTATATGATAATATGTAGGTGAACAAGGGGGCAGGTGCATGAAATTGGGTAGCAATTTTGTGGCCACTTTTCAAAAAAAGTTTTAAAAAATGTGCTCGTGTTATTTCACATTTAAAACAAAGAAAAAAATGAAAGTATTTTCCTTGGAATACCAACCCAAAGGCTTGGAGGGCATTCCCAACAAGGCCGAGATATTAATGTTGGGGTATGATTAGGTATGTAGGATAGGGTTGATGGATGAAAATGGTTGTTATATGTAAGAATTGACTTGGATATGGTGGTCACGTATGTTGTAATTTTCAAGATCACAAAAAAAAAAAAACCAAAAACTTCCACAAAAACACTTGAACATAATGAGCCTAATTTACATTATCAAAGAGATTGATACAAGAGCTAATTAAAATGTACAATACTTTCTTAAATAGGTAATGTGGTCAAGGTAGTCAAGTCTAACACAATGACTAACTAACCCTTCAAGAATGGAACACATGTTAACTCACATGAAAAGTGTTCTTGTGAGTGTCAAGTGACCATGCAAGAGGTGTCTCACAAAGTGAGGAAACTTGTCTCAACCACATGAGGTGAGAAAAACTCTACAATAGCCTAAGTAAACTTAAAAGCAAATGTGAATAGGTTAAACTAGAAAGTGATGGCAACTAGTTATCTAATGACTATTTACACTAACAATTCCCCTTGGTGCAACTTAGGGAGTAATGTATGCATGATGATGAGTCTCAACTACTAGGCCATGTTAGGTACTCATATAAAGTGGAGAAAAGGAGAAAAAACCTATGTGAAATAAAACCCCTCTCCAAAAGATAAATGATAATGGAACCCCCCGTAAGATGATGAATTTGTTAGGGTTAGATATGGCAGATATCTAACAATTAAATGCAGATTTAATTATTAAACAGAGAAACTAAAACACACATAGATTAAATCATAACACAAAAATTTAACGCGGTTCACCCAATCCGGGCTACATCCACCAAACTGCAGCCATCCAATACTTTTATTATCCAGTGTAAAACCTATTACAATCTTGCGAATAATCGTGTTTTTTTTCATCATACTGTAATACCCATATGAACCCCTTTTAACAAGCTTAGAAGCTTCCAAATTTTAGGGTTCTACAAAATCGGATCTTTCCTTTTTCATTGATTTTCCCTTTTTCGGTGATCACGCGAAAAAGTAGGAAGAAAATTTTTCTCGGGGGCTACCGCCCCCGAACCCCTGCCCAAGGCCCGGCCCGACCCCAAACCCCAGCAAGGATAGGGGGTGAGGTGTACAGTATACCATGGGCTAGACAGTATAGCATGATCAATCGCCACATACCAACAATCTCCCACTTGAGACTCAAATTAACGACACCGCCGCAATTACAACTCCCACTGAAATAAATAAGTACCTTGGACCCCGTTGTTTTGTTATACTTGAATTCAACCTTGAAGACCAACCGGTTGAAGAGGGAGCTCTTTCTCCCTTGTCAAATTTTGTAAACATATCCGCGATTAGACATATGTATGTATCTTGTCCAGCTTAACCTGTCTATCCTCCAACACTGACCGAATGAAATGATATCTCAACTGGATGTGTTTTGTTTTAGAATGCAGAGCAGAATTCTTTGCAAGATGTATAGCACTTTGGCTATCTGTAAACAAGTAATTTCCAGCCTGTTGATTGCCCAACTCATCCATGAAAAGTTGCAGCCATATCATCTCCTTTGTCGCCTCTGTTGCAGCAACATACTCTGCCTCTGTGGTGGATAAAGCAACCACCTTTTGCAATCGAGAAATCCAACTCATAGCTGTCCCACCAACTGTAAAAAAATATAACCTGTGGTACTTCACCTGGTATCTATATCCCCCGCCAACTGAAATAATGTAGCCTTTTAAATCAAGATAGAGCCCCCAAAACATAAACAATTATTGGATGTACTCCCTCTCTGGGCACTGAGAATCCATTTTTACCGCATTCTCCCAATGCTCAACTCGATGACTAAATACCAAGTAACAACTCCTACAACATGTAATATCCTCGGTCTTGTACATACTATGGCATACATTGTAACCGCCGCCAGCCTGAAGCATATGGTACCTTGACATTTTTCCTCCTCTTGTGTCTTTTGGACACATATCCTTAGTCAATTTAACATGACTAGGCAAAGGTGTGTCAATAACTTTTGCATTCTCCATATGAAATCTCTGCAACACCTTTCAACATAATTAGCTTGAGATAAAAACAATTTTTTGTTTTTCCTATCTCTACAAATTTTCATACCAAGGATTTGTTTTGCTGCCCCTAAATCCTTCATAGCAAAGATTTTGTTAACCTTGTTTTAGCTCACTTATGTGATCTTTACATGTTAGACCCAAATACAAGCATGTCAATTATCATATAAACACAAAATAATGTAGTTGCCATTATCCAACCTTTTAAAATAAACACAATGGTCAGAATTACACCTGCTATAGCCTTACTCAGCCATAAAACTATCAAATTTCAAGTACCATTGCCGAGTTGCTTGCTTCAAGCCATATAAACTTTTATTCAATCTGCATACTAGTTTCTCCTTACCTTTGACCTCAAATCCTTGTGGTTGTTCCATATATATTTCCTCTTCCAAATCACCATGAAGAAAGGTTGTTTTAACATCAAGTTGTTCTAAATGCAAATCTTCAGCAGCCACAATACTTAAAACAATACAAATAGAAGTCATTTTAACAACAAGAGAAAAAATCTCATCAAAGTCAATACCCTTTTTCTGTGCAAGTCCCTTTGCAACTAATCTGGCTTTAAATCATTTCTTACCTCCATCTTCCTCTTTCAACCTATAAACCCATTTGTTTGGTAAAGCCTTTTTACCTGCAGGCAACTTGCATAATTTCCAAGTTTGGTTTTTCAGCAAGGAGTCCATTTCTTCTTCCATTCCATGCTCCCAAAGAACCTTGGTATCCACCTACATAGCTTCATCATAATATTCTAGTTCACCAACATCAATTAACAAAATAGTATACAAAGAGGGAGAGAATCTTTCTAGAGGTCTACTTATCCTTGAAGACCGTCTAACAAGAGTTTGTGGTATTTGTTGTTGTTGTTGCCCGCAAACATGAGAACCACTAAAACATCATTGTTTGTAATATCATCCAACACTGCATAATCATTTTCTTTCTTCTTATGCTGCTGCAACAGATCTTTGTACAACACTTTTTCATTGAATATGACATCTCTGCTTCTCACAATTTTATGATTTTCAAAATCCAAAAGCCTATAACCAAATTCATTAATGCCATATCCAACAACACATTTCTTTGATTTTGCATCAAGAGTGGTGGTTCTATTTTCAAAAATCTACATGTGCAAATGCTTCACAACCAAAGGTTTGAGAGAAAAGAATAACTCACCTTCTTACCTTTCCATGCTTCCTCTGGAATACCACAACCCAAAGAATTAGAAGGACCTCTATTAATTACATAAACAGCAGTGTTTATAGTCTCTACCCACATTTTTAAAGGCAGCCCAACATGCAATCTCATAGTCTGTGCACGCTCCATTATTGTTCTATTCATGCGCTCAGCCACTCCATTTTCCTATGGAGTCCTT
>VDFB02392007.1:0-27754 GCA_007258455.2 Sequoia sempervirens | reverse complement strand
GAGAGATATGGAGAGATATAGAGAGGGAGATATATATTTATAAATAGATAGAGAGGGATGGAGAGGGGGGAGTGAAATAGAGAGAGGAGAGAGAAGTAGAGATAAATTGAAAGAGGGAGTGATCAGGAGAGAGGGAGAGATAGGGATAGAGATAGATATAACTTGGGAAATAAAGAAGCAGTGGGAGAAAGATAGATAAACATATAGAGAGGGAGTGATGGAAAGATAGTGAAATAGGAAGAGGGAGAACTAGAGATAGAAAGAGGGAGACAATGAGAGAGGAGGATATGGAGAGATAGAAAGATAAAGATATAGGAAGCGATATAGAGAAAGGTAGAGTGAGGAATATATAGAGGGGGCAAGAGTGAGAGATATAAAAGGTGATAGAGAAAAGTAGTAGAGAGGGGGTAGAGGTAAAGAGATAGAGATAGGAAGGGAGGAAAAGGGAGTGTATGTATATAATATTTATATCTAATAATATGCATCATATTTCATATAATATGTAATAATAAATATAAATTGAATATATTTTTCAATAAATATAATATATATTTTAATTTAAAAATAAATAAGATAAATATTAAACTTCTAATATATTTAATATTTTAATAATATTTAAACTTATAATGTATTTAATTAGTAATGTATGTAAAAAGTTAAATTATATTTATATTTAATAATGCATAGTGTACATAAATATTAAATATATAATATCTAAATATTATAATATTATGTGTTCAATAGTTAAATATATAAAATGTAATTTTATTTCATAATATTAAATTAAGAATATTCTAGAGAATTATATTTTATAATTTAAAATAAAAAATAAATACCATAAAAAAATAAATAATAAAAAATATTTTGAAAAATAGAAATTAATTAAAAATAAATATAGATAAATATTAAACTTATCATATATTTTATATTTTAATTAATAATATATGTACAAAGTTATATGGTATTTATATTTAGTAAGTTAAAGTGTATATAAATATTAAATATATAATATCTAAATATTATACTAAAAATATTTAAATATATAATATCAGATTGGAAATGACTAAGGGCTGATGTGTGTGATCCTCGAAATCCGGGTTAAGGCGGCATACCAGGTGTGTTCTTTCCTGCGTAGGTTAGGTGTTTATGAGCATTTATGTTAAAATCATCGTCATCCTCTTCTCTCTGCCGTTCGGCAGAGGCCGTACCCCCTAACCCCCCTCCGGCGGCTCCCCTAACATTTATGGCGTCTGACAACGTTAGCCCAAACATTCCCGAGTCTTCTCCTCTGCAGTCGAGACCCAAAACGTTCTCTGAGGCGGTGGCGAAAGCTGGGGTTTCCATCGACGCGGGTGCGAGGTTTTCCATTGCTAACCCTAATGAAACCACCGAAGAAGGTAAGAATTGTGGGGTTGCTCCCACATCTCTCTCTATTTCTCCTAATCCCGAAATGCTTGCTGAAATTTGTAAGGAGAAAAATAGACTCAAAAGTTCTGCTATCTTTTTTTCTGCTGTCGATTTGGATAAATGTCCGCCAAGGAAATTTATGGATGATTGGTTTCATAATTTTTGGAACTTGAAGCTTGGCTTTCATATTTCATTCTGTAGACAGATTCAGAAAGGATTGTTTGTTATTTTTTTCACCTCCCATGAAACCCAAATGGAAATTCTCAAGAAACAATACTGGACCGTCGGAAATACCTCTTTCCGCGCCATCGCGTGGTCGCCGGAAGCCATTCATGAGGAAGTCCTCGCGCTTTCGGCCCCGCGTTGGATTGTGATCAAACAGATCCCACCTTTCTTATGGCGGTTTCTCCCGCAGTTGCTTGAACCTCTCGGTAAGGTCATCCGCATGGACGATACCGTTAGACTGGTCCCTCACATGGATGCTAGAGTTCTTATTTCTCTGAACCCTGGTTTTGAAATCCCCCCTGAAATCAATATTTGCATTTCGGAGGACAAATTTGTGTGCCCCGTTGATATTCTAGGGGGTCTAAACGCTTGCTTTCTGTGCAGAAGGGAAGGGCATCTAAGGAGAGACTGCCCTATCATAAAGAAGAAACCCCTGCCCGCCAAAACCCCGCACCCCCGCAGTTCACCATCCGTTGGGAACCCTATCCCGGATATGAAAGTTGAGAATGCCCCTCCGTCTGAGCCACCCGCAAAGCTCGACCCCCCTTTGGCGCCTTGCAACCCATCCTCCGCCTTTGCTCCCCCTCATTCTGGGCTCCAGGGTGATCCCTTCCCTCCCGTGGATAGTGCTCCTAATGCCGGCTTCACTGCGGTTGCTAAAACTTCTAACAAGAGACGACGAAGGGCCAATAAGCAGACCAATACTGAAGCTGATGGTTCTCGAACCCTTTGCTCTCAGTCCTACCCTGTCACCGTCAACTCCGTCGTGTCCGAGCCTAAAGAATCGCTCCCCAGCCCTACCCCTTCAGCTTCAGATATGTTGGAATGTTTTTTCAGATCTCAGGACCCGCCCCCTTCCATAAGATTCCCTCCTAAAGTGTTTCGTGAACTTGGTGATGATTGTATGCTAGAAATCATCCCGGCCAATAATTTTTCCGAGGCTTCGACCTCTCTCACTCAGAAACATTCTGTTGATCTGGAGTATGTATCTCATGAGGATTCTGAGAATGACGATGATGGTAGAGATGCCCTTCCCATGGCCAAGCGAAGAGGGAGACGCTTAGGTTCCAAAAATAAAAACCCCTCAAAGAAAAAAATGGGTGACTCCCAGGCCATTGCGGTGGCTTCATTGGCAGGTACACCTGAACTCAGCGTTCCCTCCTTATTTACTCCCCAATGAATTGTATCTCGTGGAATATTCGGGGGCTTGAATCCCCTGACAGAAAGTGGATCATTAAGCGGTTCCTTGAAACCTGTAAATCTTTGGACTTCCTCATGCTGCAGGAAATAAAGGCCACTGGATACATCTTGGATGTCAATCTCAATTTTCTTTGGAAAAATGCTATTAAAGTTTTTACCAACCACCCTAGAGGCAGGGGGGGTGTTGCACTTCTAATTAACAACAAATGGGCCAAGTTTATCTCTGGTAATGGTTCCTCCCCCTGCAACAGGGCGGTTTGGGTCACTCTCAACGTCAATAACTTTATATTTGGCATTTGTTCTGTTTATGCCCCGAATGATTGCAAGGAGAGAGCTTGTCTCTGGGACTGGTTAACCGCTCTCCCTAACATTCCTTGGCTTGTTGGGGGAGATTTCAACATGATTGAATCTCAGGATGACAAACTGGGTGGCCGGTCGTTTTCCTGGAAAGATTCTAAAAAAATGCAATGGTGCAAGATGTTAAGTTCCAAACATTTGTTTGATCCTTTATCCGGTGCTAAGGACTCTCACCCCGGATTATGGCATACCTGGTGTAATTTCCAGCAGCCCCCCTTTAGGATTTACTCAAGGCTTGACCGTTTCTATGCCAACAAAAACTTTTTCTCCTTTCTCCCTGATAATCTTGGTCGTACGGTCTTGGTTACCCCCACCTCTCTCTCCGATCACCACCCTATCTCTTCTTGTATCAGGATCAATAGCTCCCCTTATCCTTGCGAAAGACCCCACCCCAAATTCTTTCTTAATACTAATCTGCTCAGTGATGAAGACACCCTTTGCGCCATCTGTATCATTAGCATCTTAAACAGGAAAAATTTCCCTGCCATGTCTCACTTAGATAGATGGAATCTGAATCTGCTTTCCTGGCAGAATCTCTTGCGGACCTTAGGGCAAAAAAGGTCTAAAGACTTTAGGTTTGTTGAAAAGAAGCTGTCCTCTAATCTGCAAATTGCCGAAAGGAATATCCAGGCCAACCCTGCCGATTGTGAGCTTATCTCGCAAGTTGTGAAGGCTAAAGATGCCCTTAGAAAACATCAACAGGTCAAGGTCAAGGGTGCCATGGTCAGATCCCGTGCTCACTGGCTTATGTGTGGGGATAGAGGCTCCAAATTCTTCTTCAACCTCATCAAACAAAAGCATTCTAATGAGAATATTGAAAGACTTGTTGTTGATAACATTGAAATTAATGATCCGGATAATATCAAGAAGGCCTTTGCTAGTTTCTATCGCAACCTTTTCACCTCTGAGGATTCAGAGGATGCTGCCCTCTTGAGAGACCAGATCCGTTCTCTCATTCCCAATAGGATCTCCGCGATTGAAGCTAATCAGCTGTCCAAAGAGATCTCTCTTGAAGAAATTGAAAATGTCATTAAGGAGCTTAATAATGACAAGGCCCCTGGCCCGGACGGGCTGCCTGTTGAGTTCTACAAGGCCAATATAGATTGGATTTGCAATGACCTGCTGGATATTTACTCCGAGGCCATTGCTACGGGTTCCTTGGGATCTTCTATTAACAGGGGAATTATCAAACTGCTCCCCAAGGATGGGGACAAAGTGCTCATCAAGAACTGGAGACCTATTACTCTCCTCAATGTTTCCTATAAAATTTTTGCCAAAATTCTGGCCCTCAGGATTAAAGATATTCTGCCCAAGTTTGTGTGCCCTACTCAAACGGGTTTTATAAAAGGGAGATATATCCTGGAAAATTTGATTACCGGCTAGGAAGCCATGAGTTGGGCCCGTGTCTCTAAACAGGACTCTGTCATGTTCCTTCTGGACTTCGAGAAAGCTTACGACAGAGTGGAGTGGAATTTCATTTCCATGATGCTCGAAGCCTTTGGTTTCCCCAGTATTTTCTGCAATTATGTGAAAATTCTTTTCAAAGATGCCTTCGCGCAGGTCGATGTGAATGGCTACCTTACTGACTCTTTTCCTCTTGAAAGATCCATCAGACAGGGGTGCCCCTTGGCCCCTGCCCTGTTTGTGATCGCTTCTGAAGCCCTCTATTACATCCTTAGAGATAATTCTGTCTCCCCGGCTGTCAAAGGTATATCTCTTCCCAATGACAGTGAGCTCATTAACTGCCAGTTCGCGGACGACACCGCGATCTTCCTTGAGGCTACGGCTGACAACTTCGAAACCCTTTATCACAAACTCAGCATTTTCTGCAAAATCTCGGGCGCCCGCCTCTCCCACCTTAAGTCTGTCTGCCTTGGGTGGGTTGAGCAGCCACCCATCTGGTTCAAGAGCTATAACTTTCAATGGGGTGGCCCTAACAAGATAGTGAGGTATCTTGGTATTCCCTTCTCCATCGACCCCTCCCTTAAAGATATGTGGTTCTGGGTCAAAGACAAGATTGTGAAGAAGCTCCATAAGTGGCATAACAGGGCCCTGTCGCTGGCCGGCAGAGTGCAGGTTTGCCAGAAAATTCTGTCATCTTATAATATCTATTACTCCTCAGCTTGGATGTTCAGTAACTATCAAATCTATGAAATCCAAAAAGAGATTAGGAAGTTTCTCTGGTCTGATGGCAAAGGCAAGAACAAAATGCATGCGGTCAAGTGGGAATGGTGTCACACCAACAAACTCCTTGGGGGGCTTGGCTTGAAGGATCTTAAGCTCCAGGGGATTGCCCTGGCCGCCAAGTGGATCTTCCACTCTCTTGATGGTGATGATCCCTGGAAGGTCTTGGTTAGAAATAACATTGAGAGAGGTATCCCCAAGATAGCTAAGTCTTGGAAGAATCTTCCTTTTAATGATCTTGTCCTTGGTGATTTTCCCGTGAATGTGCAAGGATCTGCTGTTTTTAGATCCATCTGGAAAGCCTGGAATTTTGTGAAACGTTTTATAACTAACAGGTCCTTCCATGATGATGCCCATCTTTATGGTGAAAGGTCCATTTGGTGGAACCTGAATTACTCTGGCAAGCCCCTCGCCCTCTCTCAGGGCTGCTCGGCTAGGCAATGGAACAGCAAAGGCATCTCCCAATTGGCTGATTTATTTGAGCATGACAGATTAATAGACTGGGAGGTTCTCAGTAACAAATTTAACCTTCCCGGCTCCCAGAAGAAAACGTACAGTATGATCCGCAAAGCCACCAGAAATCTCCCGACCTCCTGTCAAATTGACTCCCACAGATTTTTAAGCATCAAGTGGCCTGATGGGACTGTGCTTAACAAAATCAAAGCCAAAAACATTTATAACACTATTGGGCATTCTGAGGCCGTTATAGATCACATTAACAAGGTCTGGTACTCTTCTTTAGACACCCGTGCGTGGAAGAACTTGTTTGAAAATCTTTGGAAAGGTCCTACTGAACCTAAGATTAAATGTTTTAACTGGCTGGTTATTCTTGATAGACTCCCTATCAGAAAAGATCCCCTTGGTACTGATGTTTGTCCCATGTGCAGGTTACCCGAGACTGGTAGACACATTCTTTTTGACTGCATTTTTGCTAAAGAGATTTGGCTGATGTTTGGCATTATGTATCCTTCTCTCTTTAACATCTTTGAGATTATTACCGGGCATATCGTTGGCTTGAAACATGATACTAATTTATTTTGGAAAATCCTCTCCTCGGGGATTTTGTGGCAAATCTGGAAATGTAGAAATGAAGAGAGATTTCAGAGTAATCCCAGAATTCTTACTGAGTCTTTTCGAAAACTCATCTACCTTAAATTTTTTTTGCAGGTCCGCACTACTATGTTGATTGAAAAAGAGAAGCTCAAAAGGTTCCTCAAAAATGGCTCCGCCACGTTCTTCATATACGAGATGCAAGGAGGTTATGCTTGGAGGCAGACTATGGACAATCTGCAGCTCTTTGAGAAAACATGCAAGATCCTGACCCAAGAAGTGAAGAACAACAGGAAAGTTAACAAGGAACAGGTCCTGATGTTGGCTCAGATTCAGGAGACCAAGCACATTGCCTGGATGGAAGGCGCCTTGGGTTGGGTGGCTTGGGTTGATAGCATCGATGTAACTTTATGCTAGTGGCTGCTATGTTTTGTATCAGCTTCTCTTCGTGCTGTGCATAGGTTGTATATATATTTTTTGTACTACTGTTCTCTGTGTGCTCTTGATGTGAGGCCTTGCCTCTCTTGAGCCATACTTTTCGTTCCCTAGTGATGCCTTGGGGCTTATGTTTTTGATCTCTCTATATATAAAAAAAAAAAATATTTAAATATACAAAATGTAATTTTATTTTATAATATTAAATTAATAATATTCTAAAAGTTATATTTTATAATCTAAAATAAATAAATAAAATCATAAAATTATATATATATATTTTGAAAAACAATAGAAAATATAAATTATAACAATTTATATAATAATTTATTAAATATAATTATAGTAATATAATTTATACACTTTGAATATTAGTGGAAAATTAGAAACAATATTCATTTGATGTCTGATTTTCCGCTGCTGGTTTGTGGGTGATCTGATGTCCTCGTACTGTTCCGTGCGCATTCATTTCAACCAGGATATGCTTCGCTGTAGTTGCAGGACCGAAAGAGTAGAAATATTAAGCAGCGCCTGTGTGAGGGAAGTAGCAAACCATGCAAAGGACACCCTAACTTTTTAGACTCCTTGGATATTGACAGAGAAAGTTGTGTGAGCCTTTTGAATTCTCCTTAAAGCAGAGCAAAGAAAAACCACTGCAACCATCAATTTCATCTTCCTCACATGGAACTCCAAAGGCTCAAATTTTTTCAGTGGCATTTTCATCTGCCGTATATCGGATATGGTGAGAAAAATAGTATGAAACATGTGCCCAAGGGTTGTTTGTCTCTGTACGTTGGACAAGGCGAGGAGCCTCATCATTTTGTGGTTCCAGCAATGTATTTTAACCATCCTCTGTTTGGCGAACTGCTAAGGAAGCAGAAGAACAATATGGCTTTGAACAAAAAGGCACCATCAATATTCCCTATCAAGGTAGATAGATATATGCTTCTTTACAGACAACAAATTCAATTTAAAAATTAAGCATTTAATACAAATATGAAACAGAATGTAAATTCTTTAATTCTTTGAGATCTGGAAATATTCATGGATGTGTTCTTGTCTCTGGTTTTCATCATCACTAAATCTCCAATGTCAATAAGCATGTCATCTAACAATTTGTGGAGTTTATTTTCAACATTCACAAAATGATTTACCTATTGATCCCCTTAGTGATTTTCATTCAAGTCCAGGTGGGAGAGAAAGAGATGGGGCTGATGTCTATACCTTGTTTCAAAAGCTACCATTCGAGTACAAATAGTGAGGATGCTGGTAAAGGTTGTTGAATGTGGCTCTACACCTACTGGTCTGCATTTGCTGGAAAGTTTCTAAGGCCTTTTCTACAAATCCACTTTTTTGTATATTCTACACCCATTGCGTTACATTTCTACTAGGGCAGCTGCAATTACAATATGTGACAAAATGCCTTTCTTTGGTATGCTTTGGTCGATGCATGTACCATGTTTAAATCTTCCATTTGCACACAGGCAGGGAGGATGCTAGCAAGGGTCGTGGAGTCTGGCTCAAAAACTGCCAATTGCATTTGCTCAAAAATTTTAAACCCTTTTCAACAAATTGATTTTGTGCATATCCTGCAATCATTTCATTGCCAGAGACCACATCTTTTCAGGCGTTCTGCCAAATAGTGCAGGAGTCTTGTCATGCATCCGTATTCTGTTGTCATCTATTAAATGAACTCCCATTTGTGCACCGTTGAATTTCTTTTTGTGGGTTCATCTAAGTCTTGGAGTGCCTAAGCACAATAATTCAAGATGTATAATAATGCATCTAACCTTGTCATGGATAATCTAACTTTGATTTATTCTCCACCTCTCAATATATATTAATATTAATTAACATTTGAGTCATTTTATTTGTTGTGAGAGTATCAAATGTTAATTTAAAAGCTATATCTTCTTTTTTTATATTAACATTATTATTATCTATATTGAAATTTTTGAATTAACATGTAATATTAAAAAGAACCTCTAACATTAGAACTTAATTTTGTATTTTAAAATAATAATTAATAAAATAATATTAATAAAAATATATATCTTCAAAACATTTCCCCCTTGATATTACATTTCTCACAAAAATATTTAGTTTTCCATTTTCCACTTAAAAGTAAACCTAGGAGTCTAATAATTGACTCAGAATCATTTCTTAAATGAAAATTTCATACATGTATCTTCGCCTCGAGTTCATAATTAAACCTCATTTATCATTTTTTTTTTTTTTATAAATTAATATAAGTATTGAATAATTAAATATTATTATACGATGAACATTTAATAAATATTTAATTTTCCTATAATGTGATTCATCAAAATATAATTGAAAATTATATAAATATAATATTATAATAGAAATAGTATCATATCAATTTTTATCACAAATAAAATTTATAATAGAAATAGTATCATATCAATTTTACTTTCCTTGAAAATTGAACTATCCACAACCCTTAAGCTATCAACACCTTTCACATGAAGCATTTTATCAATCACTGAATCAACTTCACACCCTCCATGGTAATGCCAAAATGTTGCTACTATATCTTTGCAATTTTTTTCCAAGGTATTACTGTCTAATTGATTTTGTGGAAATTTTGTTCCTATGAATTGAGGCATTTTAGAGTTTCCACTATTATCAAATATAAATTCTTGAAAATAAGTTGTCATGGTAATATTTGATAATACCTTCATATCAAGAATATACTTTTGTACATCAAAAGGATGAGAAAAGTAGTTATATCTTACAAAGGGGTTATCTAGTGGATTTTTACTTCTTAGTCGAAGTTCAGCCCTTGATAAGGGAAAAGCCGTCTTGCTAATAATAAACCTAGATATTGATAGTTTGTGTCACTTTGTTGTTGAAAATAACTAATAGATTCAATGCACGCTTGAGAATTATCTATTATACCCACTACTTGTACTTCATCAAATTCAAGTGGTTTAGGGGATTCCATAATTATTGTGGTACGTGGTGGATCTTTTATCCCCTTCCCTATTGAGTTTAAATCTAAAATTATAGTAATGTTCAATTCATTAAGTTCTTCCAAGGGGCCAATTCCACTTAACAAGAGAAGTTGAGGACTACCTATACTTCCTGCCGATAAAACTACCTCACTTCAATGTGAAAATGGGTTGATAAATACTTGATAAAAGATACCATCAACACTACTCCTCAACTCAACACCTTTGGCCTTCAACATTCTTGCAACATAATTTTATAACCAATATTAGAATTCTATTGTAAGTTGAAATATTATCATAATAATATGGATTTTGTTCAATTTTAAAAAATAATAGATATAGATAGATAAGAAAACTATTAGAAAATTTGAAAAAAATACATATTATAATTATATTTGAAAGACTATGTGAAGAGAATTATTAGTCTAATTAATATAATTTTTAAACAATAGAAAATTAAATATTTAAAAAATAGAAAGTAACATAAAAAATGTTGTTACAATATAACCTATATTCATAGAATATTATGATGCTTAAATAAAAAATCAAATCAATTAACCTAATTTTTTTTATCATGTTTCAACAATAATTCTAATAAGATATAAATCAATAAAATCAAGAAGAAAGCAATAAATAAGAAAAATAAAAAAAGATTGATTATAATTTATATTCATAAAATGACACGAAGTAAAAGATTGAAAATAATCCAATCAAGAAACAAATAAAAAACAATTCTCATTACAAATAATTTAGTTTTTTTAAAATAAAGAAAACTATCTTATAAAAATCAAAACTAAAAAAGTTAGCATAAAAAACAATTTAATATTAAAGAGCCTTAATTTTAGATTAAAAACATATGGTTCCGCCAATCCCTTTATTTATCAAAATAATAAATAATTTTTAAAAAATATATCTTTAACCAGTAAAGTGATTAATCGTTAGGAAAAGTGAAGTGCAGGCCAATACTGAACCTTTTTACCCAAAAGCACTTTAGACCCAATGACAGATTTAACACAATAATAGAGACCCTTTATCGTAAATCGGGAAAGTTAAACATGAAGCCAATTATCTACAGATTGGGAAACAAGGAAATCATAAAAATTAAAATGCGAGTGTACCAGATGAGGAATCGAAGAGGATTCTGCTTGGTGTAGCATTCAGAAGAACCACAATGTTTTCTGGATTTGCATATTGCAGAAGATCTGCAGCTGTGTGTCTCCTTCCATTGCTGTCAAATGTTGAAGCACTGATCTTGGAGCCCTCCAAGTGATCCAGAGTATACCCATTATAAGGAAGCACTCCAGCTTCCAAAAGCGCATCCTTGAAAGCAGAATTCCACCGAGAAAGCTTGTCTGGTTTGAAGGCATTCAACTTCTCCACCCATTCATACGATTCATTTACAAGTTTCTCATCCAATTTCATCTTTCGGATGAATTCCAAGCTTGCCCCGCTGTAAAAACCAGCGTTGATGGCCGATCCACCTCCCAGAACTCTTCCTCTTACCAACTGCACTCCATCTTCTGAAACAAATCCCTGAGCCACGTAAGGGAAATTCATTGGGATCGCCAAGAACCTTGAAAACGCCTTTATTGTCTTCAATGTCAGGATTTCCATAGGGGGAGTCTCCCCTTTCCAACAGCAAAACAGAATAGTGCTGTGACAGTGTTGCTGCCAGAGGACACCCTGCTGTGCCTCCTCCAACCACAATGTAATCATATGTTCTTGAAGCTGCTTTCTCAGCATCTACTGTCATAAAGGGAAACGGGTATTCTGCAAACATAACCACCAAACTTCCCTCATTAATGTAATATAGCAAAGATAAATGATTGAATCTTCTTTTCTTGTCTCTAATGAAAAAATATTGATTTGAAAAACAAAAGAGTAAAAGAATGCAATTAGCCAATTTCTGGGTTGCCTCTGCCGAACTGGAGAGCAGTTGATGATTTGAAAAAAGTAGCAGGCATGAAATCACAAAGAAAAGAATCTCCATACTCCCTGGTCGTTCTAACTACTCGTATAGACTTGGCATTGAAATAGCAGGCATGAAATCACAAAGAAAAGAATCTCCATACTCCCTGGTCGTTCTAACTACTCGTATAGACTTGGCATTGAAATCGATCCGACTCTTCTAATATCTTCAATTTGCTTGTCGTGGTTAACTTTAAATCGAGTTATTGATGATCGCCATGTTGGAATATTCTATACTGTTAACCAATTAGATTCAATTTCCGATTGCGGAAAATATATGGAATTCTGCGGAGTTGCTGTACGTGGGAATTGTTGGAAGTGTTCTATTGGCTAATATGAGATAAGGTCCAATTCAATTTGAACGAGACTTAGGTTTATCAGTGACTAAAATAAAAGCAATTCAAGAAGACCCACAAGGTTTTCGATAGGTGCAGCAAGTGTTCTCCTTCCTTTTAAAAAAAATATCATTTGTAAAGATAAAGTTTTTTTAATAAATAGATGAAGTAATAGAGATAGAGATACAAAGAGATACAAAGAGAAGGGGAGAGGGAGATACACAAGAGAGACAAATAGAGAGAAGTAGAGATAGACAAATAGAGATAGGGGGAAATAGAGAGATAGATATATGGGAAGAGAGAGGTATAGATATAGGAGAAGAGAAAGGAAGATGTAGAGATAGATAGAGATAAGTAATAGAGAGAGGGTGTGAAAGAGATAGAAACGAGGGAGAAATAAAGAGTGTGTGTGAGAGAGATAGATATAGAGAGATACAAAGGGAGAAACAATGTGTGTGTGTGTGTGGGAGAGAGAGAGAGAGAGAGGGGTGAAGTAGACATATAGAAAGAGGAAGCGAAGTAGATATTAACTTTATTTCTATATTGTTATAATTATTGAATGATTAGATATTTCTCATTTGTCTTGCATCATTCTAACACATTTTGACCATCAATCACAAAAGCCAGCTGATTGGGTTCATATAGGGAACACCTTCGATGTAAATATTTGATTTGACTCATATATGTGGTTAATATTTTTTATTTATTTTTAGACAAGTTGATGGTATAATTGATGTGGCTACTTAGCCCCAAACAATAATTTGAATCACATAATAAAAATGTGGTGAAATTTTACTCAAACTTTACTTATTATTGAGGAACTCTAGAAATATAAATTTACCTACGAAATGATTAAATCCCCTCAAGTATCATGATCTTGGTAGAAGAATTAAAAAAAAGTAAAAAGAATAATAAATAATTTTGCAAGCAAATATGTGATTTAGAAGGAAAATAAATACATGTGGCTACCATAAAAACTTGAAATCAAGTTTGTAATTTGATTAAGCAATACTCACTTTTTTATAATGAAATATTTGAGTTGAATATAAAATGTTTTGAATGGCTTTTTGTTCAAATCTTTTGTAAGGCTTACTAACTTTCTCCTAAAAAATGAAGTTACTTGGTTGGCTATATGCATTAGACGTTCCTAAGGAGCCATGCTTATTAGAGTAGATGTTGCATAAGGCACCCTTGTCATTGAAGCACTTTATTGAATGATAGTGGTGACTTAAGATTTACTTATAATGATTTTACTATTTATTATTTTCTTAATTTGTTTTCACCTATGACCAATGGTAATAATTATGTGTAAGGAGCATCACTGATTGGGTTTTATTTTATTGATTTATGAGCCTCTTACCCAAGGTATCCTAGCCAAACCAACATATAAGATTACTCATGGTCATACACATGATGGACAATTTTCTCCAATCTTTGAGCTTATGAGCCAATAATCAATCGAATATGGATTGATCAAGCTATATATTGTGCCTAGGTTATAGAAGAGAGAGATACAACCCTAGCCAAAAAGGTGAGTGAAGTCAATAAGAAAAACTAGCTAGACAATCAATATAGGCTACCTTGGATAGATTTGAACAATAGCATAATGGAGTGGGATAGGTTAGCAAAATAGTTGGCTTAGAGGGTGGCATAAAGGGCCATGTCACTACCATTCGAAAATGCTATGGTGGTGTATAGGAAATGAGAGGTAAAAGACATGTAAGACAACATAGGCGAGCTAGATAGACACGACCGACCTCCACGAGGAGATTGGTCACCTTCATTGAATAACCTCCATTTTGTCTAGGAGGGATCATATGTTTGATCTCAATATGTGCTCACATGTGTACACATCATAGTGGGAAGGATCATCGAGGAACCTCCCCTTGAGTGATATACTTCATCATGGTATTTGTTTAATTATATTGTTGGACACTTCGTATATGATGAACTGTTGCCATATATTTTATGGAACATTTGATTTATAAAGAAATATTTGATGGTATTTTGATTGTTGATTTCTAATATATTATTTGTTATGTGTTAATTCAAGTATTTAATGATATGGATGCTTAGACAATTTTTATATACCAATGATAAATGACTGAAAAATTTATACGCACCTCTAAAATAGAGATTTCAAACAAAAGATTGAAACAATGCACTCACCCAATTTCTGCGTTGCCACAGCTGAGCAATAGAGCTGCTGATGATTTGTAAAATCTAGCAGGCATGAAATCACAATGAATAGAATCTCCATTTTCCCTTGTCGATCTAACCCCCCCTACAGATTTGATTTAAGCGGCGAAGAATGGAATCTCCATACTCACTAGTTGATGTAACCTCTCGTATAGATTTGATATAGAAATGAATGCAATTCCTCTAAATAGCCTCACTTCCGTTAATCGGAATTAGATGGAACTCATATGGTAATCCACAACTAATACGCTTTAATACAACGAATCTTAGATAATAGATTAGATGGGCATAATAATCATATCAACGTTTCACGTAAACAGACCATACGAAGATTCGTTTCTATTGACAAGATCAACTATTAGTGCACAAGAAATTGATTGGACAGTCCAATTGGTGTGTTGTTTTCTGTTTCTTTGTCTGCCTGCCTCTGTCTGCTACGCCGCTTACTGTACCCACTCTGATGGTTGTTCTGTGCTATCTCCTCTCCCGCTGTCCTTGTTTCTGTCTCTGGTTTTGTTTTGATTCAAAATATGCTAACCATCTTTACCATGCATAAGTGTTTCAATGTGTCAAATGTCAGTCACAAGGTTTGCAATTTGATCTTCCGATAAATGCTCAAGGCACATGGTGTATGCTTAAAATTAATAAAAAATCAAACCATGTCAGGTCTAAAAAATGTCTCAAGATGAATGGATAAGCTTCATAAAGCATTTGAATCATTGATAGGTGTCATAGGTCATAAATATCAACATGCCAAAATGCTATAGTTAATGCATGATATGTGGAAGAAAGGTTAAAAATGTGAATTTGGACCATTTGACATCACCAATGATGTGTGGCATCTTCTATATGATTCATATGGTTTGAACAATAATGGTTTGTTATAAATTTTCACGTCAATATTAAAGATGACTTTCATTGTCATAGAATCCTCTAAAGATTCTTACTTTTTAGATATTAGAGATGTATCAGTGATTGGATATCATGGTGAAGAAGATGAGTAATGTTCCCATGCGATGTGATTGAGTGTATGTTAGTTGAAAGGAAATGTGAAACAATATTCAATATTAATTATATTAAGAGAGATGCTACAAATTATATAATTGATACATGTTTGAGTAGCATTTTAGCATAGTAACTACACTGCAAAAATAACAAGAATGAAATAATAGAATAACCTTGCAAGATAAAGAGGAACTGATATAGCTCAAAAAATTCTTTTAGGGAATAATCCTCTAAATCAATGTATCCTTTGCAATAAAATAGTTACAATATGATATCAAGATCTAATCCTTCATTAGAGATCAACAATCTTAATCAAAGAGGAAGCCACACATGATATGGCCTTCTTCAATAATTGTGAAGAGTTATTGTTGCATAGATCTCAATAGATCAATCTAACAACAAATTAAACCCAAACATCCTGCTCCATTCTCCTTAGGATCTCCTCAATATATATAACTCAATACTCCATGTCTGTACAACAAGCTCACTCACAAAAGATGGTGATAAACCAAAAGATGATAACTAACTATTGTTCCAAGCCTTCTATTTATAGGTAAGAAGGAAACAAGAGTAAAAAATTTACTAAATTTTATAGCCACCATTAATTGATGTACCCAAACATAATTAATCATTATACCCAAGTACATCTCCAAGGTGGGGACCCATGTTTGACTCTAGGATTCGAAGATTCATTACAACCTCCAATGCAACACAGATGATCTTTCTAATCAAAGTGCCCAAGATGACATGTCTCATGTGACTATAGATTTGATGTTTTCACAAGATATTTAATAATTGAACTATTTCTCTAATGTTATTTTATCTTTAAATGCATTTTCTCAATATAGCTTCCACATTAAAACGTGATCCAAATAATCCATGTGCTTACCAATCCACAATCCATATTATTAAAAATATTTCTCAAATGCACCAGCCACATTAAGCACATTTTTTGTGTTATGGACTACAACCACATGGGGAAAATATTGCATCTCCATAGTGTTGTACCCCATTTTGAGATGGACCACTTAAATTTATAAAATATTTGATATTCTTATGTTAATGGTGTACAACACCTTTCTCAACATTCGCTTGCTTGTTGTGTCATCACACCCACTTGGGAGAAACAAAAAATTACTATTGTTGAAAGTGCTATGAGACATATAAGGAAAAATGGGCCCACTATATGAAGCTCTAGTGCCATGTAATTGTCTTAACAACATGCTTGAGACATGTACACACAATTATGCCCATAAAGTGAAATTAGTAGAAAATTAATTTCCCACATCAACCATTTAAGAAATATAATGTATATTTTTATCTAACAAAATTTTAGTAGTACAATGAAAAGTAAATTAATATTTCTAAGAAAAATAATCAATAAGAATAAATTGAAGAGAAGAAACACTAATACATGTGGGGAAAACCTTTTCAAATAAAAACCCCACTACAAAAAACCAAACTAATGTATTAATATACAACTACAAAACATGTTACAATACACTTGCGACATCAAAGCCTTAACATGGGTATCTACGTCTTGCTTCTTTGGAGGAAATTGAATAGAATAACCCTATAAGAAATATCCTCACACATATTAAACCATGGTTTTAACAAGCAATCCTAATGGTGATCAACACCACCCAACTATTTGGGAATCTAAAGAATACCCACGTCTAAACTAAGAGATGACCTCCATTATTTTTATAAGGAAAATTGCTACCAGAGAGGGTAATACTCTTGTATTAATTAAAATCTAGATTTACATATCTTTTCATCATGCTTATCAAGGCGATTTTATAAACTTATTACATCTTTTTCTTTGAACATATTAATGTCATATGTAACTTTGGTCCATAAGAAGCAGATTTCTTCCTCTTCACTTCTATCTATTCCTTATATATCTCAAAGACAAAACTCCCTTTCAATTTCATATCTCCTTCACTGTCTGAAGACATAAAAGAAAAAATAGAGTTCTCATGTTTATTTGGCTACATGGTTGGATTCTCCAATAAAAACATGTCAACCTTTTTAGTACTTGCATCTAAAATGTTTTCTTTCTTTGTCTCAAAATGTAAATTTTATTGAGGAGGAGGGGGTGTGAGACTTAACATCATGAAATGCTTGAGAGGAACCCAAATCTAATTTCACACTAGGAAAAATAACATAGTGGTGTTATTAAACCCCAATCCACCATGTGGGTTGATTGTTTGAAGTTTTAGCTTGCTCATGAAACTACTTCTTTCTACATTGGTAGGAAATATGTTCAGATAAAAAACATTTCCTAAATTTGAATGCAATTTTCTTATAATCTACAAGTTGTCTCCAGCATCTTTAGAGAGACCTTTGGATAAATCTATTTCGACGTGCATAATGAGCACAAGTGGAACATTCATAATTGATTGTTTCCTTTGATATGTTGTGATATTTTCCTAGACTATTGCCAATGGCTTTCAAACATTCAATTTCCCAAAATTGCAAGGGGAGATAAGGAAGATGTACCCAAAAAAAAAAAAAAAGGGTAGTGGAGAAGGTCTCTATTTGTGGATCGAAGGTAGGGAACCAGGGCTTAATGCATAAGAAGTCTTTGTGATAAAATCAAGTACCAACATTAAGAACCAACTCTTTGTCTCCCTGAGACTCAAATTCAAGGATAAAAAAATCCCTCACATAAGGGTCCATGCTGATTTTCTCTTCCATGAACTCTTTCCAGTTTTCGCTAATCCAAGAGTGGAGATCGGGAAAATTTGGCCAGGTCTTCATAAATATGCAAATGAGTGCATGATTTTGAAGGTATTTCTCTCTTACACCAACGAAGCAGTCCAGACTAATTTATGTAACTGAAGCCAAATGGTAGACAAAGAAAGGGGGTGAAATGTTGATAGAAGTGTGGAGTGGAGAAGGCGCTATAGGAGAGTCATCTAAATTGAATAAAGGTGTGCACCTTATTGAAATCTCCATGCCTTATGACCTCCGCAAAATTTGACGAACCATCTTCCAACTGTTGCGAGGACTGTTCTATAGAAAAGAACAGATTAGGGCACAAAACCTTGGTGCCAGTCGAGAGAAGAGAGATCTCATGACAGGTAATTGTGGTCCCTGTCTTGCATAATCGTGTGCCCCTAGAAGGAATCGATCCCTCCTGCACCAAGGGCGAGCCATACTCCCCATCGTCGGCTGAAACCTGAGTGGGAGAAAGTGCAACAGAGGAAGGCATTTAAGGAGAAATCTCCTCTTTGGAGTAGATGACCTCCATTGTTATCATACAGAAACATAGCATAAAATATTGGCCGCATACAAAAGAACTTTAGCAAGGGTTTTCTCACACATGATGAACTACATAAGTCCAAAAATAACAAAGAAGATGAGGAAAATTGAGGATAAGGAGTGTCATCCCCTCTATTCACCAAAATGAAACTAGGACTCCATGGTCTCAAATTTATTAAGTACTATAATGATCATGTTTGTCCAATAGAATACATCTTATTCCAAATGCCATTTTGGTCATTGCATTATTGAGTTTAACTCACATGATTAAGCTTTTTTTATAAAATAAAACATTTTTCAGATATTATGTAATGCATAACTTAATATTTTATTCATTATTATTAAACAATACAATCTATTAAAAGCATCATGTAATTCATAACTTAATCTTTTATTTCTAATTATTATTCAACATAACTTAGCCCAAGAATGATGTATTGTATATCGAAAACCATCCAATCCAAGCCCTAACCTCCTAATTTTTTTATCATACATTCTAAAGCCACTAACTTATGAAATTATCCCTTAGAAGGATGAAAAGTAAATCTAGCATGCATTTCAATGAAATAACATATTATTTATGTGGAAATTTTTATGTTCCCATAAAACAATTTTAATTATTTTTTAAATTTTTTTAAATATAATAATTTAATATTTTATATATTTTTCCAATCATCTAGATTCTATCATTGATGAAGCCTTCAATTTTTCACAAAATTGAAATCTTAACATTTCAACTGTACCCTCTTGTCCTGAATTCAACCAGTAATGCAACCACTCAATTAGATAAAATTTACAAGGGTTTGCATAAAAAATCCTAATCCAAAGATTTAAAATAAAATATGATTGAAATCTATCTATTCTTAATAAAATTGGGTTCTAATCTACCACCTTAACAAAAGAAATAATATTATGTACCAAGCAAACACTAATTCATATGTCAAGATTTTAAAATGTTCTATTTAAATTTCTATTCATTTATGAATAAACTAACAAGAAAATTACCTCAAGAAATAATGACAAACAAAAGAGTTGCACATTTCATAAATTCACGAGAAAACCAACAATCTCTATCTCAAATCCAAGTATTTTGCAATCAATCCCTCTTCTCTAATAGATGCTAGGATTTTAGAAATAATCCCTCTGAGCCACCCCCCCCCTCCCCCCTGCTCCCACTCTCTCTCACTAAATTTCACTCTCACAATTTATTTTCCATGCATTATACATATTTTTTTTTAAAAGTACTTTTACAGTATAAGTTAACCTAAAAGAAAAAAACCTCTTTTTAACACTTTAAACCCAAACTCAATATTCACAAATAAATATTTTTACCTTGAAATACAATATTTTCCTAAATAATCTTTAATTTTCTAATATAATTATTTTTCCCTTTTTACACATCAAGAAAACTGCATTAATTAAGTTGATTAATATTACTCAAGAGAAAAAAATTGCATATCTATCACATAGGGGGATCTAGAATATTAATCAATTTGGATATTAGTATTGTACAGGTTTCAAAATCATATGTACAATTACTCTACACTAAATATGATAGGTTTACAATAAAAATAATAATATTTAATATATTCACTTAGCCACCCTTAGGATTTTACCTATGTCTCCACACTTAAGTCAAACATTGCACTCCTTAACCAATACATAACAATAGTCAAAACACAACAAAATCTAGGTATCGATTAACATTTATAATCCATATTTCAATCATAATATTCATTCATGACTTTACCATAAAGATGTAATAATATAATATTTAATCCTTTATTAAATCAATAAAAGAAAATGACATAATTAACTCAACTAGCATATAATTTAAATGAAAATAGTAAAGCTAAAACAACTATGCAAGATTGATATTAAGTATAATAACATGTATATAGGTCCATATATCCTAGATATACATATAAGAAATGAATTAGAATAGAAAATAGATCTTCAAACATTCCATAGATGTTTGATAGAAAACTACATCACATTACAAAAGCACAAAAATATAGAGGTACTACAATTCCTCACCTCTTTCAACATACATTAATACAAATCAGTATTTTAATTACTTTATGTGTATTTTGCAATATTATTGATTAAAAATATATGTTATTTTTCTATGTTAACATTATCATTATCTATCATAAGCTTAACTTTGATGGCTAGTCCAAACATAACCCAGGTTGAGCAGGTGGGGGTGGGATCATTCATGATCATAATGGGAAAATATTTCTAGCTTATGCAATGAATCTTGGAGTTCAATCTTCCAACTTTGCTGAGGTGGCGACAACATTCTATGGTATTCGGATTTCCATGAATGTTGTATTTTCCAACCTAGACATCATAAGTGAATCTAGAAACACCATTCTTTTGCTAATGAGGATGTGTAAACCCTACTGGTCCTTCTGAGACACCATCCTATCATATTACAATCTCATTATTTCTCTTTGGAATAGAAAATATTCTCATGTGTTTACAAATGGTAACAATGTTGCGGATGCACTAGCTACCCTTGGCACTTTTACTCAAAATCTAGTTATTTGGGATAACATCTCTCATATCCTTGGGAATGTTTGTGAGTTCATTAATAATGATGTCAAAGTACTACAGAAAATAGATTGAGCTAGATCTTCTGTCTGCTCCCTTCATCATTTTCCATGATCTAAAATTATTGAAAATTATCTTCTCTAAGCAGTCTTTTCACAATACTTTTTATTCCAGGCTCTGGTATTCTTCTCGACATTTCTATAGAATTATTTCTCTTGCTTTGTTGCCTATGAATTTTCCATGGGGCAAGCTGGGCCAAGACGAACCCAGCAATTGTGAGGTGTGGAAGTAGGATAGGGAGGTTTGGCCTATTATTCAACATGGTAAACTAGCCTTGTTTGTGAAGGACATGAAGAGGCATGACCCCAAATTGTCTATTGAGTTCGCTAACTCCTGGAAGGATGAAACCATCACCATTGGCACCTGTTCGTTCCTTGTGAATATCGAGTTGATTGTGGAGGTGGCAGGGATTTTTTTGGATGGTGCTTGCATCCCTTGAAAGCTTAAAGGGTACTACCAATAAGATATGGAGAGGTTTATGAAAGATGGTGAAAAGGTTAATAGACTCCAAAATGAATACAATAGGGATGACCTTCCCAGGGTGTGGAGAAAAATTGTGGAATTGTTGATGAGGTACCTCATGTTAGAGGGACATTTCTATCATTTTCATGCCCATCTCTTTCCCATGCTTAGCCATTTTTGCTATAATTGCAAAATGAACTTTTCTTTTTGATTTTTTTCATCTCTTGAATAATCCATAAAGAATGTCCAAGGTAAAAATAAATATCTCCCCATTCACTAGGGCTTAATTTTTCACCTCTGGCACCATCAGGCTGCTTTGTGACCCGCCCTAGCCATTGTCAAAAGGAACACTTTGGTCATCCAAAATCCCACCAACCCCCTTGAGGGCCCCAATCCCACTTTCACCCTAGATGAAACCCTTCCCACCTCTCATTGTATCACTCGTTCCTGGGGGAAAACCCCTACAAACAATGAAACCCCTCTCGACCCCATTAAAAGTGTGTCCTTCCTCGAGGCTACTCCTATTTTCACTTCTAGCTCTAATAATCTAGATAACTCAGACGACAAATCTTTGAATCCTACCCCTAATGATTCTCCCACACAATCCCCTATTCATGCAAAGGTGTTCGATGTCCCCAATACCCCTCTTATCATTAACCCTTCTAGCATCCATAATTGCCATAAACTTTGCATTAATTTGGATGTGACCTTTGCTAACCCTAATGTGGATAATGATAATTGTGCCTCCTATGATCCCCTTCGACATAAAATAAATAAAAATTTGGTGACTATCAATGTCCAGAATGACATCCTCAAGTGGCTTTTGTGTCAACTTATTATTGCCAAGGAAAAATTCTAGGTGCTAGAAAACAAGGTGCTTGACTAGCAAGCTCTGTGGTTGAGTGAGGTTAAGGACAATGGACATTGGGATATGCTTTCCTCCCTTTCTAATTCATTGATTTATGGTAAAATTGGGACAAGGAGGTGGATGAGCTCAGAGCCCTTGTGGGCATAGAGGGGGATAGAATGAAATTTTAGAAGGAGATTGCTAGTATTCACAACAACTAGGATAAAACTATGCAATGTCTCCAAGAGATTATTGATTACATAAAGGAGATTGTGAATAATACCACTCTGACCATCTAGGTTTTTCAATAAGAAATAAGGAACAATCATGGAAAAATGGTGGTTGAGGGTGGCCTTGATGTTAGTCACACAAAAAAAGTGTAAGGTGGTGAGCAGTTCGACTCAAGACACTATCATGGAGACCCAGTCTATTCATAAGGGATCCCTATCATTTGAGGAGAAGCTCCACTTCCTGACTATGGAGTGGTAGGAAATTAGTGGTCTCAAGCTTCTGGGAGATGAGTAACCATTTCAATCCCTTGCTAGTTTTGCTTTGTGTGTTGTTTTTATTTTTCTTGTTGTTTAGTTAGTTGTTTTTTTTTTTCTTTCTAGGTGTTTCACTTCTTGTTAGCACCAAATTTGTCCTCGATGACTATTTTGTGATGGGTACGGGTTCCCGTTTTAATCTAATCAAAACATTATCATTATTTGACTTAGATCTTAAGAATTACTTTATAATATTAAGAAGTATTAGAGAAAATATCATATTTTAAAATTGTGATTATTTAAATAATATCAATGAACATATTTATCTTCCAAATACTTATACATTCATTACCCATAAGAAAAATCATGGCTTTCTTCTCCCATTTTAAATCAAATCCAGTAGTCTAATAACTTACTAGAATAAATATTCAAGGTTGTAAATTCTATTAGTTTTCTTTCCATTTCTTTGAAGGAATTATAAATGTGTATGTTAGGGCTTGGCCTAATCATTATCATCAAAGTGTTTCGTCATTTTTCCTTTGTTTTATATTTTTATAAACAGATATAGATATTAAAAAAAATTCAAATATTCATTAAATGATAAAATAATTAACATAAATGATATGATTCCATTTGATGATCACTAAAATTGAATAATATAAGTTTGCAACATTTTATTCTAGTGATATTTGAAAATGATCTAATATTCACAAATGTTCATCCGCTCTTGAAGGATACGAACTCCTGTATACCTGCATATATTACATTATAAATATGTCATTAATTATATAATCATTCATTATTTAAAAAAATATATAAAATACATTTGAACAAAAAAATTACCTTCCAAGCATCATGGTAGTGGCTTGTGGATTGGTCCCAGGGCTATCCTTGAAAATTGAACTATCCACAACCCTTAGACTATCAATACCTTTCACATGAAATGTTTTTTCAACCACATAATTAACTTCACACCCTCCATGGTAATGCCAAAATGTTGTTACAGTATCTTTGCAAAAAATTTCCAAGGCACTATCATCTAGTTTATTTTGTGGTAATTCTGACCCTATGAATCGAAGAATTTTGGATCTTCCACTACCATTAAATGTAAATTCTTGAATGGAATTTGTAATGGTAAGATTTGAAAATACCTTCACAGCAAGAATACATTTTTGTACATCGAAAGGATGAGAAAAGTAGTTATATCTTACAAAGGGGTTATCTTGGGGATTTTTACTTCTCAATCGAAGCTCACCCCTTGATAAGGGAAAAGCCACCTTGCTAATAATAATACCTAGATATTGATAGTTTGTGTCACTTTGTTGTTGAAAAAAGCTAACAGCCTCAATGTAGACTTGGGAATTGTCTATTATACCAACTACCTGTACTTGTTCAAATCCAAGTGGTTCAGGTGATTCTAGAATGATTGTTGTGCGTGGTGGATCCTGAATCCTTTTCCCTACTGAGTTTAGATTTAATAATATAGTAATGTTCAATTCATTAAGTTGTTCTAAGGGGCCAATTCCACTTAATAAGAGAAGTTGGGGGCTACCTATACTTCCTGCTGACAAAATTACTTCACTCCAATGTGACAATTGGTTGATAAATACTTGATAAAATTGGGCATCAACACTACTCATCAACTCAATGCCATTAGCCTTCAACATTCCTACAACATAGTTTCATATCCAATATTAGAATTCTAATGTAAGTTTAAATATTATCATGCAATAATATAGATTTTTTTGAAATTTTAAAAAGGGTTAAAATAAATATGACAAAAATATTAGGAAAAATGAGAAAAAATATACATTATAAGTAAATTGGAAACACTATACATGAAGAGAATTGTTAATTTAATTAATATGTTTCTAACAATATAAAATAAGTTTTATATAAATAGAAAGAGAGAAAGCAAAAATTACCATAGGAAATATTAACACTATACATACCTATATTCAAGGAAACTATCATCACAAAAAAATTACTTCTTACATAAAGAATTAAATTGATTTACTTAAGAATTTCATCATGTTTTTTATAATCATTCTAATAAGATATAATTTCAATGAGATCAAGAAAAAAAAGCGCAAACATAGATATAATTTATTATTGTTAACTACACTGAGAGGGAGTCTATAATTGAAATTGGACATAAAGTATCATGTTATAATCATGTACAAGGAAACCAAAACACAAATAAAATATTTAAAAATAAATAAATTATAAAATTAATTTTTTAAAAATTATTATAGAAGTATATGATTACATCAGGAAGTATTCTACAATGGTGGCAAAGAGTCTCATATCATGACCATATAAGTAATAAAATATTAACTTAAATTTGATAGTTATTTACATGTGAAATAATTAATAATGAATAATTCAAACATAATAATTAATATTGATGATGCCATTTAATAATAAATATAATATTAGCGATACCTTATTAAATAAGAAAAAACAAAAAAAGGATTAAACCATAATATTAATTAATAAGAACAATAAGGGGTAAGTGCATGAAAATGAGGGATGAATTAGTGGCCAACCTTGATATTTTTTAGCAAAATATATTTGTCTTCTGGAAAAATTACATGTATTTTTTTAATGTGTATGCATTTTAATGCCTTGAATTCAAAATTTTCACGATCCCCATCCATTTAGGCTTGGATTTCCAAGCTAAGGGTTGTACATCTCTTGACACTCCTAAATTCATCTTTTAACATAAAACAAGTAAAATTCAAATTTGAACCTCACTAGGTTTTACATATTAGCAATAAATTTTTATGAATCCACCACCAAAGAAAATATTTTCTTCTTAAATTTTTAGCCATACATAACAAGTTAAGGCATTCATTTTTATTTTCTTTGAAGTGTATTTCATCTTTCTCCAATACATATGTAATAATCTCTTTTATAAATTTTGACTTGCTTATCCAAATTTGAAAAAGAAATATATGATTCTTTTACTCTTCATTCTAAACATATTCAAAGAAAAGAATTATATTTTTTATTATTTCTATGTAATTTATGTGATGTAATTTTTGAGAATCTATGCACTTCAAAAATATTACAAAAAAATATTCAATAAAAGTATAAAAAATATGTAACTTGTCATACTCACTCTTAGCTATATTTCTATCAACTAATTTTTAAAAACACCTAATATATCAAAAAATAGGAGGCACACACTAAAAATTATGTTATATTTTAGTGATAAAAATAATAACACTTTTGTGTGTGCTCATCATTTCACTGCCTTAAATTTTTAAAAATATTTAGTAGTTTAGAAAATAGATTTAGACTAAGTTATAACTCTTGTTCTTATCATATCTTCAAAATTTGTGTCTACATATTTTCAAATTACTCATGCAATTTTAACTATTGCATTTAAAGTATTCAACTATTTTATAATTGTCTTCATGTGTCATATTATTTGTTTCATTACATAAAAGATCTCTTAAAATAAAAGTTAAAATAGATAATTTGTTAAAATAAATATTATATGTATTTTTTATCAATCAACTTATATATTTATGTGGGTTGCTTCACACTATCTTTGCCTTGCATGTGGGGACTGATTCTTGGCATTGAGCGGTGAGTTTGGTGTTGTTGGGAGTTGTGGGTGTGTGGTGTGGAGTGGGCCTTTTTTCCTAGTTTTTACTTCTTGCTCGACCTCTTATAAGAGGTGCATCCTTAGTGCTTTGGAAGCGTTTAGTGGTGAGCATTGGTTGGGGTTTTGGAAACCCTTGTTTTGGTTTTTTTATATCTCAGGGGCTTGCGTGCTCGCTGTGGGCTGGGTATATTGTCGCCTAGGGAGACCTCGGGTGTTAGCCCCAAAATGGATTTTCGATCAGCTATTGGTGTGAAGTCTCCTTCGCATGCTACAAAGGTTTTCAATAATAATCTATTTTTACCGGAACTAGGGCTAGATGGAGTGGGCTTGTCTAGTGGGGCTTAGATCATGAGAATCAATGGATGTTTGTAACATTGCAAGGAGAGGTCAAAATTGGTCATCCCATTGGAGATGGTTGTGGAGGATATTGAATATTATTCTAGACACCCTTTTTATTGCAAGTTTTTTGGTACGCGGATATCAATGCAATTTTTGGAGTCTTAGGCCTGACGGACTTGGATGTCAGAGGGTGAGATGGATATAAAGCTTTTGGAAAATAATTATTTCATGGTTACCTTTGACTACATGGGGGATCGCAATAAGGTTTTTGAAGGGGGACCCTATTTTTATAATCAAGTTGGTATGTTTATTAAATAGTGGCATGTTGGTTTTAACCCTGCTGAGGAGCTTTCAACTCGAGTCCCAGTGTGGGTTCGACTTCTGTGGTTTCCAGTGGAATGTTGGTGGGATAAAGTTTTTCATTTGTTGGGATCGATGCTTGGGAAGCCGATTGGTTCTTCGCAGCAAACTCAGTTTAAAAAGGTGATAACTTTTGCTCATATTTGTGTGGAAATTGACTTAAGTAAGCCATTACTAGATTCTTTGGATATGTCTACAGGTCCTCATTATTGGGAGCAGTCATTAGACTACAAAACTCTTCCAGTTCGATGTCGTCTCTACCATGAATATGGTCACTTATAGCAAAGATGTCCAAGGGCTAGGCTTGTGGAGCCTTTGATTTCTCAACCTCCTCACAACCCATGTAGGGAAGACAAGGGAAAGGATCCCATTGCTAGGGATGGGGCTGGTTCAAATGGTTTCTCCCCTATAAAGAATCATAA